>JANHGL010003739.1:38237-49357 GCA_024611195.1 Ceyx melanurus | reverse complement strand
TCCAGGCGGGTCTTAAGTGTCTCCAGAGATGGAGACTCCACAACCTCCCTGGGAAGCCCGTTCCAGAGCTCTGTCACTCTCACTGAGAAAAAGCTCTTCCTTGCGTTGACCTTAAACCTCTTGTGCTCCAACTCACACCCATTACCATTCTATGAACTTTTCAAAAGGTTCTTGGAGAAAAAAAAATAAAATTAAACCTTTTGAATGGAAATAAATTAAAAATCTAATAAAGAAATTAAAATGTAAGAAACACAGTTTCCTTTACCAGGCTCTCATCAATATTTTCTGTGTAGATATTATGTTAATGCCAGGATATTGCTCTTTGGAATGCCTTGGCTTTAATTTCTTTTCACAGGCTCTCAGGAGTTCCTATTGTCAACCAAAGTCTCAGTTTACCAAGATGCTTAAGCATGTGCCTAATTTGATTGATCTGCCAAGGTAATCGTGAAATTTGTAAGGAACTGGAAATCTATTCTATTGGGAAAAAAAAATCCCCTAAAACCAAAACACAAACAAACTCCCCTCAAAAAAACCAACTAATCCAAAACAAGGAAAGAAACAAAAAAAAACTCTACCCCAAATCTAAACACAGTGTCTATTTCTATGTATCTATTTCCTCTCTTGGATAAAGCTATATTAATGGGCTCCATTCCAACACTGATGAGAAAATAATTCCCAGTAGTAGCAACAGACTTTGTACCTAGACACAGATTCTTCTCTTTAATTATAAACTTTGTGTAGGAAAAGTGTTAGACGATTATAAAAACAGGATAGAGAAGAATTTTATAGTATTACCAATACAAGCCTATTTTTTCCTCAAGTTGATGCATCTCTCTATTATTTTCTTGTTTCTCTCTAAAATCTTTTTTGTACTTTACCAGCTGAGAATATAGATGCAGGAAATAAATGCAAAAGCAGAGTTTCTGCTGATACTTAATGGGGTAAACGATCTATTCTAAACTCTTCTTAACAGACAGCTCCGAGAGGTAATTGGCAGATGCTTCTCAATCCAGATAAAATGTATCCCATTATCTTCTTTTCATGTGGTAGTCACCTGGTTTCTCAAAGATTCATATCTCATTTGAAAATTTCTTTTTCTACAGAGAAAAGGCTTCCTCAAAGAAAGCAGGTACAGAAGAGGAACTCTAACAAAAGGCTTAGAGAATTGACTCACAGGGAATTGATACCTTCAAGGCCTGAGTAAAGAGAGCATGTCATATTTTCTGAATCAAAAACTGAGGATCTTATGCAAAGAGTTATTAAAGTTCCACATTTGATTTTATGATTCTACTTCTTTCTTTGACAGGACAAAAATCCTATCATGCCAGGGAGACTAGGACACCTGCATCAACTCTAGTTGTATTGCTTTCACTAGTTGTATTGCTTTCAGAGAACTTTATGTCTGAAGATATATAATTCTGTGATTTTTTTGAGAACTGATTTTGGATTTTTTCCAGAACCACTTGCCACAGTACTTAAAAT
The DNA here is from genome assembly GCA_024611195.1 of Ceyx melanurus. Lineage (NCBI taxonomy): Eukaryota > Metazoa > Chordata > Aves > Coraciiformes > Alcedinidae > Ceyx > Ceyx melanurus. The sequence goes on along the minus strand of JANHGL010003739.1, from coordinate 47,875 downwards.
TAGGCATCTGCATCAAGGTACCTACTAGTTAAAACTCTTGCAAGTGTGCAAACGCAGTCCCAGATGATGCAAAATGGATTATAGATGCCTATCTTAGATATCCAATACTGGAAGCCTGTCCTTGGGGAACTCAGACAAGCACAAAGTCATATTAATAGCATTCTATAATCTTTTAGAGGTGAAAACGTAAAGAGAATTCCTAGGCAAAAAAAGAACTGAAGCATTCAAGAAATGCTCTAAAACCCAGATTAGCAGTGACAGGTTATGCTGCTAAAACCCAGATTAGCAGTGACAGGTTATTCTCACAGTCATCTGTCAGCATTCAAGGGGATAGTCCATCTTTTGTTTTTCATATTCATGAAAGAGAAATAATTGTAAACGGAAGAGTGAAAATGAACTTTCCATCCTTGGGCTGTGTCAATCGGAAGTAACACCAATTTACTAAACACTTCTAAAAACAATAATGGATATTTTTAAATTTTTCAAGGCATCCAGAGCCTTGCTTTGTCTTGGGATACTGCCTATGTCAGAAGTTTAACTCAGGATAGAATTCTTGGCATATTATTGGGACCCCAAATATTAAACTATATCCACCAAAATTTATTCAGTCTTTTACCCACCATGTCAAAACAGGTGCATGCTTTTGCAAAAGTTCCCCAAGCTGTGCAAATTATGAAGATTTTCAGATGCTAATACTACCCCATACATTTCAGAAAAATGGAACACTGTTATTTTGTGTGTGCAAAACTTCAGAAACAATTACCTTTTGTGAGTGGACAGTGTTTTTGACTGGGGCTGTCAAATTTACCTGCATAGCCCTTTCACTATAATAGATATTATATTCATACCCTAATTTCCATAAAAATAGATTTTACAGAGTAACTGTTCTGGGATTTATTAGATTTTCCTACAAAGAATTATAATTATCTCATACATCAACCATAACTAGTGCTTATTATAAATGCCAGTTGCAATCATTTCCTGATTTTGTTGATGTTCTAAGAACACTGGAGTTATACTTCAGTTTACCCAGAAAAAAGTACCTCATATGACTATATACTGTGTGCTTATTGTATTTGCATTAATGATAAACTTCGAACTTTTCATCACAGTTTCACTGTCACAAAAAGTGTTACATATCGTAAATGTATTAACAAAAAAGAAAGCTCAGTTGTTCTTTTTTTGGGGTTTTTTTTACCACTCACTGTTGTTATTTCAGAAATGTTTAGTATGATGTTCAGTATGAAAAAAAATCAAACCATAAAGCAGAAATATCTGAATTTTCCCACTAATATTTAGACTAAGGAGAAAATGCGTACACTGCTTATTCTAAGAAACATTTTGGACTAAATATCCTCCTTGGGGCCCTTCCAATGTGAATAGTATTACTTAATATTCAGTCTTTTCAGGAGTATACAAGAATTCAGCTCTAGGAGCCTAGTGCAAAAATTGTCTTTATGGGTTTAAAAAAACAAACAAAAAAACCAAAACCATGCAGTTGTACAGCCCAGTAGTTTGACAAACAGATTAATATTTAAAACTCTTAAAGGAGTAGAAAGAGATAGTAATTGTACAAAAATGTACATATTGCTTCCTAGAGTATTTCAAAATACTTTTCAGTTTGGAAAAGAACTAGAAGTCCCACAGGTATTTAATACTGGGTTTTGAAATGGAGCAACCATGTCTCTTGCTGAGATCTTTGCACTTAAAGTCCATGCTACCCCAATTGCAGATAGCTAGTGAGCAAATAGATAGGGACATAAGGAAAAAACTCTTCACTGTGACAGTGAGCATTGGAACAGGTTGCCCAGAAAATGTCTTCAGCTCTCTAATATAGCACTGAGGTTTGCCCTACTTGAAGCAGCAGGTTGAACTGTAAAACTTCCAGAGGTGCCTCACAGTTGTTTTTTTGTTTTGTTTTATTTTGTTTTTCTCCTTGATTCTGTTGTTGTTCTATTTGAAATACCATGTATTTCTTTGTTAATTGGTAATACAAAGCAACCTCAAATTTAGTCAGATATGTCATTGAGGCATTGTTAGCCATCTCACTGGACCTTGGTGACACCAGGTCTTTGGGTTACTGTGTGTTTATCAGTTACACTTTCTTAGATTCACTCCCCAAGATACTCACACCTTGGATACTCTTATTAGTCTTATATTATGAGATATTCATAGATTCATAGATATGTTTTTCCAAAAAATATTCAGGAAGAAACAATGGCAGTAATTTCAGATAGAAACACTGTTAAATGCTGAGATTCACAACATTAGCACTTCCATAAGTATAGAGCAGAATCAAAGAAAGGTGGAGAGAATAGGCCATAACCTAGTTTGTGCTTCAACAAAGCAATTTATAAATACTATATTTCTATGAGGAAAGAATCAAGAGTTTTAAAAAGTCTCAGAGGCAATTAGCCAGACACTTTTGGCACCTGATTGATTGTTGTTTGAAAAACATTAAAGCCCCCAGAGCTGCAAAAAAGTTAAAAGCTTAGGTCTAGACATGAGGTCATCATTCTTCATTATCACATTATGTAGAGAAATAAAAAAGCTATGTGATTGAAACCAAAGCATTTATTGATACAGCTCTTCATCATAAACCTCCCTTTTCCCTCTCTCTACTATGTAACAAATTATGCTATTTACCAGACATCTATTACAGATGTTTTATAACAGGTTCCTGACTCCACGCTGAAGCCAAGCAAATTGAGCAAATATGGAATGGGAGCACAACACATGCTTGTTTGCAGAAAGAGAGAAGATGCATTGTTATAAATTGTTTCCTCAGTGTCCAAATAGTCATGAATTACAAGGGAGCTAGATGCAAATCTGATATATAGCTATTTATGTTACTCAGCACTGCAATCTCACTGTATCTCACAAAAAAAGAATGCTTTCTGCAATGAAAACTTCCAAGGCTACCAAACCCTTGGAGAAAGTATTAGCAATGATTCATTAGACAACCTCTAAAATAATGCTGCACCTATGGCCCTGATGGATACTAGTGCTTCTGCCATATGAAACGCTCATGTTGGGTTTAATCTCTCTAAAAATATGACCTCTCAGTCATTTAAAAATGATATATTTTACAAACCTTGCAGGACTGCAAAAATTAGTTCAAATATTGACTATAATAATGATCACCTGGTGAATATCTAAAAACTATATATTATTTTAATTCAAGTCACAAATCCACATTAATTTTTGTAGCTCTCTGTTTGAGCTACTGGATCCCCTTTTCACTTGAGAGATTTTCCCTCCCTTTTTCTTCTAGCTTATTCTAGCACACTGTAGGTCACTGTTAAAAACTTTACTAATTTAAATAATCAGTTGCAGTATTCATAGTTATTTTAATTCATTCCTATATGAAGACCATAAGATTATGTTTTCTTGTATGTAACAGGTTCAGAAAAGTTTTTGCATGCAAGGAGTTACAAAGAGAAAAAAAACCAAACAAAAACCCACCAAACTATAGCTGCCTATTTTTTCTAGTAAAAAAAAACCCCAAACAACAAAAAAACTGTGTGTTGTTAACTATTCACAGAAAGATGTGCTTCTGTATTGTTTACTGAACAAAAGAGTGACAACAGATTATTTTCTTTGTTATCAGTGCCAGTTGTATTTGTTAACTCATTGATGGTAAAAAAAAATAACAAAAAAAAAAAAAGAAAAAAAAAAGAAAAAGAAAAAGTGTGCCCTCTATGTTAAGGATATTGATAAAAATTAAATCTTTTCAGTGGAAAACCTTCTCATAACAGAGTACTATAATTAAAGCATATCTTGCAGATAACATTCCTTTCTTAATGAAACCTTTTTGTTCATTTTGGTTGGAGATGACTGTCCTTTGCATTGAGAACTGTAGAAATATATGTGTTAGATCATGACATTTTAGGTAATTACAGATTATTTGAAACCTGCCATTTTCATGAAGGCTTCAGAGAAAACGTTTCTTTCCTAGCTGCACCTCAAGATAGAGTACAGAAGCTGAAGCTCTCTTTTTGAGTCTTAATCCATCTCTAGGTTATTCCTTTCAAGATTCACAGCAACTTATTGATGCTACTCGTTGTGTTTTTGTTTGGTGTGGAGTTACAGAGATACTACATTCACGGTGAGTTTTCTTCCTTTTTTTTTTTTTTTTTTTCATAAAGTAGTCACATATTCTGTTCACAAAATGTTTTCCAACAAGCTGGAAAGTTCTCAGATTTATCATTCCAAAATTATTTTATAATTTTAGCTGGGATAGCCTTTACCCTTGGTGAGTAGTTCACAAATTATGGTGGAAAGATTTTCTGCCTCCAGAAGAACTGGTTGCTAGACGTCTGTCTAGTCAAATAATCTAGCATTCAGCTCCAGTTTCCTTCTTTACTTCAGTCTGTAACGCTGACTGGCAGAAAATACATTTTGAAGTTTATATTTAGGAATATTGCAATGCAACCTACATTTCTGAATAACTTGTATAACTCAAAAAGATCAGCTCTGAGAATTAGTAAGTTTTTTGTAAGATACGAGGTTATTGCTATGTCAGTCGTAACAGCTTTTTGTTGTACTGCATGCATTTGAGGTACTTGAGAAGTCAGTCTCCCCTCTGTAATATGCAGACATCCAAATGTCAGTATTTAGGAATTGAGATAAATAATGAAATTATAAACATTCATCAGAAATATGTTGGGAAGGTTTATCTTGTGTTGCACTAAGAGGACAAAGTCACTGACTTCTTGTACTTTCTTCAAGCCATGTATTTTAAAATCAAAATTAGTAACATCATTAAAAACTAGCTTTTGGTTAGATTTAGCTAAAGTTATTTAGCTAAATAAAGTTTTTTGACTTAGTTACAAAATCTAATTAAAAAAAAAAAAAAAAAACAACAAACCAAACAACAAACAGCCAAACAGAAAAACAACCAATTCCCCAGACTGTTTATAATGGTATCTGGTTTTGAAAATTATATGCCAAAACCTACAAAAAAAACCTCCTTGAACTACATCCACTATTTAAAGTACAAACAAAAATTACAACCCAGAGTTGATGGTTGTTCTTCCAAGAGAGAGAATTTTTGCAAGGACTTATGAAAGCGTTTCTCCCCACTCCTATAAATATGGCTTTGGAAAATTGGAAAATCTTGAAACATCAGACTTCATTACTTGGAGTGATATGAGATTGTACAATTTACACAATTATATTGACATTAAAATGACAATACTGTGAAATATTTGAAGAAGAATGCTATTTCCAACTGTGTAATTTTACCAAGGTTTTCTTATATAGACACAAAATATATAAAAAGATATATTAAAAAAAAACAACCTACAGAAAAACCCATACCCAGACACATCTAGACACGATAATTCTTGATAAAGGTTATTATTAATAATGTACATACAAAGAGTTTACTTCTATAAGATTCTTGAAATACTAATGAATAGAAAAACAGGACTGCAGATGGTTATTTTCGACATTTGCCTAAACAAACATGACATAAGCAATCTGAAAAGCAGATATACAGCACATTTGAGGGAGAAAGGAAGTAGCCAGCTTTTATTACAAGAAAAGGCAAAAAAAAAAAAGCACTAAGGACTAAAGAAGAGAAAAATCTATAACTGTACTTTCTGTGAAAAATTCGAATGACTGTTCTACTTTTAAAGATACTCACTACACCTATCAAAAGAAAATTAAGAATAAAAGTTACTTGAATATCTTGGGACTAGTAATATTTAATTTCACAGTGAAGCTGGACTGAAACTAATTCATATAACAGCACAGCTTAGCAGAGAAGCTATTGTCCAGGGATTGCCAAAATACGTCTCTTTCAAACTTCTGAAAGCACTATTTCACTCCTCACATAAAGGTGACTGGAGAACCTGACCACAAGTCCGCCTGTTCTTTGGGTTGATTAAACATCATTAATATATTGTGTCATTTACTTTGGTGAAAGCAAGTTGTTATGTGCTTCAGACAGAAGTCTGATGGGGCTATGGTTCTTCATATTTCTCTTTATCACCTATTTTGCACAAGTGGTAATAGCTGTACTCAATGTGCATCAGTTTTGTTTATGGATAATACACAATCTGAACAATTTCACACATTTCCTGGATATTCTTTTCAACACACATCATAATATACTGTGCTTGCACTCTCCCTAGTATAATCTTTTTAATTTTTTTTCCCGCTACCTTTCTTTCAAATGTCTAGCAATATATTTAGCTCATGTCAAAGTATAAATAATAATTCTACCCTTAATGCCAGCCTGCTTGTCAAACCATAGAAGAAAAATAGCTACATGTGATTTAGGTTGATTACATATAGTACAAATCCAGATTCCAGAAATGTGAGAACAATGCTTAATGTTGAATTTTATGCTCTGTTAAAGCCTGCTCCCAGCAAAAATTTTCAAAGTCCACCTAAAGCCTGGCCCAATGGATGCCCTGCCCAGGTAGCTTTTGTCTCTAAATTTTAACACAATTTGAACAAGACACACTCAGTGCCTCTCACATATTTTAGTGCCTGCCTGGGAACTGCATATGATTTATTACAGGGAAGGGCTTGTAAAATGGGTAAGATTCTCTGTCATGCTCCAAGTCTATTTAGGGCATAGGGATATTTGTACTTACTGATAGGTATCTCGGATTTGAGAAAAATAGGCAAAGAACATCAGCTTGTCAATTGTTCCAAGAAAAAAAATGATGGAAAATGGTAACCATATTGTCATTTTACAGACTTTCTCTTAAAAAAACCCTTCAGCTTCCACATGTCTAATTCAGCACAGTGTTACTCTTACAGATTTCTCCTCACATTCCACAATAATGGTAAGAGAGAAGGAAATGCGAGACAGAAGCAGTTTTCCCATGTCAGTGTAGCTGGAGGTGTTGAGCATCTTCTCTGGCTCCCAGCCTTGCGCAGGACTGCAAAAGGAATATTTAAAAAAAACCCCAACAAACCAAACAAATAAACAAAACAAAACAGGGATTAGAGTTACCTCTCCTCTATTAGCAAAATACATGACTTACCATAAAGCTGTTTCTGGGCTACACTTTGGCTTAAATCCTAACTCTGCTTATCACAAAGATTATCTGATCTCCCTTGGTGTAATTATGCAAACTTTCTCCTCCCCCCACCCCCTTTCTTTCATTATGCAATTTTATTTTTGAAGAGCTCTCCCACGAGTGACACCTGCTGTGATAGAACCTGAGAAGATAAAACATCATCACAGCTCTGCCTAATCTGTCACAGCAAAATATGTAAGCAGTTGTTAAATCTGTCTTCTGAAAGTGCCCATGGAAATTTGGATATGCAGAAGCACAAGACAGTTCTTCCAAGGTCACAGTGAGAACCTGCAGAAGAGCTCCATCATCGCCCAAAGATGTTGATGTGCAAGAGTTTAGCTTGAGGACAATGGCACCTTGTAATATTCTAATGTGATGACTCCTTTAGCAATAATGCCATGTTAGAAGGTGGTATGACAAATCAGAAAGCTGGCTACAAGAGGTCTTCAGAGAGAGATACATTATTACAGACTGCGATACTGACAGGCAATTCTTCTAAAATTATATTGCAATTTGTTGTAAAACATTCTCAAGGCATAGACATTTACCCAGTAGTGTTAAAGTGGATTCCAACAGCTCCAGGAGGTCTTTACAGTCTCATTGAGATTACGTTCCTACAGTGTAAGGAAACAGAGCTGCTAAGCTGTTTTGTTTCTTGTTTGCTTTGGTCGGTTGGTTTCGAGTGGGTTTTGTTGTGTTTTTGTTTGTGGGGTGTGTTTTTTAGGTTTTTATTGTGTATGTTTTTTATTTGTTTGTGGGGTTTTGGGGTTTTTTGTTTGTTTCCTTTTGTTTTGTTTGTTTCTTTTTGTGGCTTTTTTCTTTTTTTCCTTATGCTGCTTAAACATGTCATAAATGTCATGAGTTCAAATTGTGAATAAGCTTGGTTCTCTCAAATTCAAGTTGATCACCTCAGAAGGAAGTATGGAAGTTAAAGAAGTAACACAAGAGGAAAAAGATGCTAACTCTTTCGGGCAACTGATAAAACTCAGATTTGCCACAGAGGGGAGAAAACCCTATAAAAAATGCATTTAATTTGTAATTCAAAAAAAGAATGGAAAAAAAAATCCCAAGTAAAAAAAAAATACATTGACATTTGAGGAAAAATTAAGAACATTTTTACAGAAGGAATATATTTCTTTTTTTTTTCTTTTTTTTTTTCTTTTTTTTTTTTTGTGGAAAGAAAAATATATGTTTTCCAGTAGAAAAATATAGTGCCTTGATTCAGGTGGTAATACATTCTACGGATCTCATAAAAACATACAAACAAGGAAGTTTACAAAACCTTTAACTACAGAACTGATTCAATTTAATGTTCTCTTCTTCTCCTTTATTTTTTTACTCTCATTAGATAGTTGGGAAAACATTCAAGATGTTTTCAATGTGCAGCTGCTACTTTTTAAAACTGGAGCATTTAATGAAATACCCTTGTGGCTTTATGTATACTGGCTATTGAAAAAAAAAAATCTGGCTTTGATCAAGAAAAGTTTCTGTCACAGAGGACTCTTAGTTCAGGTATACACAGCACCCTCTAACAGCTCCCTGCCTGTTCACAAATACATGACCATTTTCAAAATCCAACAATAAGGCTTTGACTTCTCACCGTCATTGATTTCACATTATTTTACTGTTCTATATTCCATATCATGCCAGGTCTTTCCTGACATATTCAGAGTATTTTTTCCACAAAAATGCTCAAAAGAACCAAGTGAATCAACATGGAGAAACCATCCAGAGATTGGAAAAAAAACTCTTCTTTGTCTGTGTCCTGGTATGGGTGAAAATTGAGCAAATTCTTGTCAGTGATTTTACTTTTTCAGCTCAGGTTTTCTAACTGGCTGCACTTTCTAGAGTTAGCAGAATGTTTTGCAGACAGTGTCCGCTTCTTGCAGTGGTAACACCTCATGTTTAGAGTTACTACCAGGGATGGAATGCAAAACAAGGCCATTGCTAGAGTTTATGTGTTGCACTTGGGGGGTGCAGAAAAGTGAAAGACTGCACCTGTGGGGAGGAGCGGACAGGACAGATGACCCCAAACTGACCAATGAGGTATTCCATCCCGTAGACGTCATATCCAGTATATGAAGCTCGGGAGTCCGGAGGTTCGTCCCCTTTTCACTTCCGGTGTCTCCCTTTTGCTTTGGCTCTTGTGGTTTTGGGTTTTTTTGGGGTTTTTTTGGGGTTTTGTTTGTTAGTTTTTTCACTCCCAAGACCGGGTGCCAGAGTACAGCTCCTCCACAGCATCAGTGACGGTGACGTAATTACCATCAGCGGGGTTGGGTTCGGTACTGGCTTTGTACATATTTTTATATGTACTTTGTATATATATTTAATTTTCATTTTTAATTAAATTGTTCTAGTTTCCTTTTTCAAATCACTAAGTCTCTCTCCTTTATTTCTTTCCTCTCCCCCTTTGGGGAGGGAGGGGATTTAAAAGAGAGCATCTGTTATCAGTCTGGGGGTTGCCCTGACCCTAAACCGTGACAGTCTGTTAAACAATCTACTCCTAACATGCAAAATTTCATCTGATAGTATGTTAAAATCTGACCTGAAATAATTGTCAACTAGCAACATCTGAAAATTAACCCAAAGCTTAATTTT
>JANHGL010003739.1:16317-27202 GCA_024611195.1 Ceyx melanurus | reverse complement strand
CCACCCCCACAGGCAGGATTAAAAAAAAAAAAAAGAAAAAGTTTGGATTCTTTCCCTTTTTTTTTTTTAAAAAAAAAAAACAACCAAAAGAAAACCAAAATGGAATTGCTACCCCTTGACACTGTATCAGTTCAGTTAAACATATACCTGAGATAAGACACCGTGGAGGCATCTCTGGTGGTTTATCTACCAGAAAATACAGAAATTGGAAGTAATAAGAAAAGGTAAATTCCTGAGACTAAAATCTTGTTTGGTTTTAGGATAAACTCATAAATCAAAACTCTATCTATATGTTGGAATAAGTATGCACAACTAAGAAAAATAAATGGAAACATATCCTGTACAAAGGAATTAACCACAGCTTCAATGATCATTGGATATTTTTATTTAGGACATGAAACACCACAAAAGCATTGATCCATCTTTTCAGAGTAAGCCCACAGCACATCAAAAATCATGGAGGTTTATATTTAATATAAATGAGTTAAAAAATTATCTCTAACAAAGATTATCCCTTGAATTGCACAAGTGTCAACACTAGTTTTAATATTATTTATATGAGCTTCCTAATATGGAAGCCCTGTTAAATGATACAATTAAAAAAGTAAACAATGTTTGAAGTTTGTTTCCTAAGTTACTTCTTTAACTGCATTGATTAGCAATTCATCATTCTATTTAAAATTCAATATTAACAAAATCATAATGGATCAGCCTTACTCTGAAATCAATTCCATAGTTACAGCCATGCCCTATTATGAAGTAATGGTAATGCTGACTTTTTCTGTCAAATGTAAATTGACTGATTTATCATGCCATTATACAGTTAAACGGCTCCTTCAATTTGTTTTCAAAATAAAAGAAATTAAAAAAAAAAATGAAAAAAAAGAAAGCCCAAAGTCATGACTATTCATTTTTGGTTTAAATAGCACTGAGTTTAGACCGCCAATCCACAGAAAGTGTAACAATAAATTTTAAGAAAGGAGTCAGAACCATCTATTCTGGTATTGTAAGTCATCATGGTCCCTCTGACTTCACTCATCCTAATAGTTTCTGAAACTGGTTATTTTTTATGTCAACCAAGAACCTAATCCCCAGTTTCTCTTGGATTTCAGGGAACAATTTCATAATTATAATGCAGGACTGAGTAACAGAAAACAATAGATTCTACTCAGTTCCAGACTGGCATTATTTTTTTTCTTTCTTTCTTTATGGTAAAAGGATATTATATGAAGACCTTTTATGAATTCTTTGAGATTTAAGAAAAAAAACCAAACCAAAACAACAAAACAACCAAGTGTAAAGGGTTGAGAGAGATTCTTGTTCATCATCATTCTCTCATTCAAAATTCTGTGGACCAAATGTTAATCCAGCTACTCCATGGCATAGGTTTAACCAACCGGAGTTGAATTAGTTAACACAAAGTATCAACAAAATGGAGTGTGGCTGGATCAAAGATGTCTGCCAAACCAGGGGAGAAAAACACAGAATGCTCTGCCAGAGCACACAGTCACATAACTGATTTAAATGGTTTGCAGCCAGCTGGAACTATGGTGCAGATCAAGCCCTGCCATGCTCAACCAGTTTGCACTCAACTGTTTCCAAAACCTGCAGTTATATACCCTTTATGCAACACCAATTCTCACTACTTGAAATAACAGGAAAACTCCTTTGGCTACAAGTAGTGAGCAACAGCCACTGCCACCAAATGCCTGACATAGACATGATTCCACCTACAAAATGAAAAACAACTTCAGCAGTCAGAAATAAAGTACTTTGCCTGAATTAACTTCTATAAATAGACTGTGGTTCTTACTGTTTACAAAATACTCTGCCTACCCCAAGTTTCGTCAAGAGCTAATCGATGCTGTGAATAATCTTTTACAGGCCATTTTCATATTCTGTGTATCTTTCTCATACCCCTACCAAATGCATATCTAATTTGCTGTGAACAGAAGCAGCTAATAATATTACATCTTCTGAAGTAACTGAGATGCATGAAACAGACTAGCCATTAATGTTTTGTATTACTTAGCTTTTAAGGTTTCTGACTGCTGGCATTATGCAAAGTACAGTCATTTTAGTCATTGCTTTGGTAGCTGCTAAATTTTCACAAGGACATGGCCTGGAGCATCTCCAAATGATGACAAAAAAAAAAAAAAAAGAAAAAGAAAGTATTTGGCTTATAATTATGTAAGATGCACTCTAAGCTTAACCTCAAATGATAACATATATTAAACTTAAATCAGACCCTCAGGGATTGATGTGATGCTTTAAAAAAAAAATAATCAGAAGGTCAATTAAAAAATAAAAATTGTAAGAACTACTTATTTGTTTATAATTTTGGCCTCGTGTAACATTATATTTGTTTCACCATTTTTTCCTAATGATTCCTGACAGGAGGTACACTCAGTCTACCGAAAATACCTCATCTATGTTCCAAAGACCAGGACAACTTTATAACAGCTCAGAAAAAAAACCCAGCTTTGAGATGTTTGAATGACAACTAAATGCACAGGATTGCAAACTTTGAGCAGTTCTTTCTGGAAAACTTTTTCAACTGTATGTGTTCAGTAAATTTTCAAGAGAGGTCTGGAACGGGCTGCCCAGGGAGGTTGTGGAGTCTCCATCTCTGGAGACACTTAAGACCTGCCTGGATCTCTTCCTGGGTGACTTGGTCTAGGTGGTCCTGCTCAGGCAGGGGGGTTGGACTAGATGATCTTCTAGGTCCCTTCCAACCCCTAATATCTATGAATCTATGAAGAGCTTTGTTTTAATGCTGGAATATTTTTCCTTGAGGAAGCTGAAAATAAGAGACACAACAAAGTAATATAGTATCCCCTTAAAAACACAGAGAAAAGGACAGTAATAAAAGGAAAAAAAAAAAATCACAAAAATAACCCAAGCTAAATTAGAAAAAAAACCCCAAACAACTAAGGATAAAGGAAATAAAACAGGATGGGTTCTGTGTTGTAATTCAGAAGACAGCCCCAGCACCTGCATTTATCCTAAGTATTTGTTAAAATACTTTTCAGCATTTTTTTTTAATGAGCCCTACATTGATTTTCCTAGAATGCCTGTGCATTAGCAACGAGACAGAAAGAGGTGATGTGACTTATCATTGGATACACTGACCAATGTAGGACAGACATATTCTGAAAGTCTCCTTGCTACCTGCTCCAAGACCTTCTTCTTTCCTCATATATTTGAGTGCTCTTCAAAAAGGACTGACCTTACTAGAAGTTTTAAGAGATGGAAAACCTTTGTCTGTGTTTGCTCTCTGTTTGTACATTGTTCTTGTGATGCAGAGACAATTTAGTTTAAAATGCATCAAGACTATTATTATCTGCCAACACTATACGAAACATGGTGGCAGAAGACAACCTGTTGAGATTTACAGCATAGAAATGAGAACCTTTACTATTAAGCCAACTCTGTTTTATAATATTGAGGACGTATAGCTCATCAGCTAGTATACAGTATTTGTCTGAATACTTCTGTCTCTCAGGGGCTCTGCAAGTCAGTGGTCAGTTCCCTTTCCCTTGGGGCAAAGGGAAGCATGGCTGGTGTGCACATACAGGCAGTTCACGCTTTAACTCACTTCTTTGGAGAGTGGTGATTCCATGAGTGACACTCTAAATGCACAACCATTTGTCTTATACTTGCAAATAATGCATTCAGATGTTCCAAGTTATTTTATGATAAAGCTATAGAGTTGTTTTGTAATTAAATATGCATCAATGCTCTGGAGGAACCTACTAGACTAACTGTGTCTGGATGTACAATTTTCCCAGCAAATGTCAGGGTAATTAAAGTCCCCCATGACAACCAGAGCCTGTGATTTTGAAGCTACCCCCAGTTGCTTGTAGAAGGCCTCATCAACTTCCTTATCCTGATCAGATGGCCTATAGTAAATTCTGAAACAGAGATTATATCGAACTAGTGAACATTGAAGAGATTAACAAAAAAAAAAAAAAAAAGAATCTGGACTGTCTGTCATAATTGTGTAAAGATGCTTTTCTCTCAGATCTGTAAAGATGGCAGCTTTGGACTAAAAACTACTGAGTTCTTCAAGCTGTGTATTTCACCAAGAAAGGTTACCATGAAGTTGTAGATTAATATTTTAAACTCAATATGGCAGAGAGATTCCTGTGTAAAACTGACATGCAGCAGTTGGCCACGTGTGTCACAGCATTGGTAGCACTCGGGAAACACACAATGTGACAAGAAAAGCAGAAATCTGGATAGCATGGTACAGCTTATGTGGATGCCAAGAGGAGAGCTAAGATGACTGCCCCATAGAAATTCACTGCCCTGCCAACTATGCCTAAACTGTGGAGGGGGTTTTTCTAAGGCATTTGCCATTTAAGTCTGAGTTATAACTCATGTCAGAAGAAGCCCTGAAGCAATTTTTGGGGGGAATACATGCAAGCCACACAGTGCTCTAAGACCATGAAGTGCATCCTAGAAATAATCTGTTCTGCAGGCTAGACACAGTCTCTGGCACTACTGAATTGAGCATAATGTGAACATGATCTTCCTCAACATTAAAAGGAACCCGTAAGCAAGTACAGCTCTGTGAACTCATGACTGAAGGCTGTTCTCAGTACACATCCATAACACTGTGGGAAATACAGGGTCTGTTACAAGCAACCAGGAAAGGATGTGGATGGTCCTGTTTAGAGTATATTGGTTTCTTTTCTACAATAACTTGCCAATATTGATTACAATCCTGTTTTTCAAAGGGAAAATAACCTCTGTGTCATGTAGTGCACCTGTTCTCCTGTTTGTCTGTTCCCTAGCATTTCAAACGTTAGCACTAAGGCAACAAATTTATCTCTTAAGAGGCATTAGTTACTTCTAAAACCACACAGTGGCTACATGTAGTGGGAATGACTGAAGGTAAAGCCGCTGCATGAATACCATCAACAAGCTTTGATTCTCAGCAGCTGCTGTTCACCATAGCCCTACTCACCTTTCTGAGCAGCTGACAATTTCAGTTGGATCCTTGTCCATAGGCTAAACACAACTAAACACAAGTCTCATGCACTTGCAATGGTCCCCTTGAGAGAATCCCTACTGTCTTTAACTCATCTCTGAGAGGAGGGTAGGCGGAAGGCACCATTTCCCTCCAGGCTATTTAGCCAGATATTTTTCTGGCATCCAAGCTGAGTTTTCAGTCAGTCTGCAATGAATCTATATGTTGTTAGTGTCATGCCACTACAGACTTGTATTTTATTTAAAACTGGTTGAATTATATATAGCTCTGAAGTTTTGCTTTTGGATTTCACTACAGGCATAGTAAAATCTATTTATGAGATTCTGAAATTTTGTCTGCATATACACCTCAATTTACCTGAAAAGCTTGATGACGTGTAGAGACAACAGTGAAAAACATGACATACAGTGGAAATTTCTGTTTCTCAATCTTACAAACATTTTGTAACCTCCCTAGGGAGCTATTGTAAATCACACTTTTATTTTAATTCACTGGAATTGGACTGGCAAGCAGGCACACTTTATTTATATATGTCATCCACAAACTCCTGCATGATGATATGTGCCAGCAAAACAAATGTTAAATGTGAGGTATAATGTCATCTGTGAAAGCTAAGGAAAATTAAGAAGTGACATACATTACCATGTGAAATAACTAAAAGAAGCAGAATTCCTTCCAAATGAACAAAGATGAGCACACTACTGAATTTAAAAGGTCTAGCAAGCTAACAAAATATCTATTAATAAATCAGAAGGCTTTTCCAAGGGGATATTGAAATAACCCAGATCAGAAACCTCGGGTTACTTCTAGTCGTTTCATTCATTACTTTGTTTACCAACACTAAAAAACACTGGACTGAAAGTTGGTGATGAAGAAATTGGAGGATAATGAATGGAGAAATTGAAGGGAAAACAATCTGTCTGATTAATGTGAAGATAAACAAAATTCCTTTTTTTAAAAAACTTTCCTTGATTGGAATGAGACTCAGATATCCTGACTATAACTGCTGTTGTATTAAAGATACAAGAGAAAAAAAATGCAATATGCACTTCAGAATGCCCACAGTTCCACACATTTTGTGGTAGTTTCATGCAGTGATGGACGTGAGTGGTGATGCAGCCAGGAGGACAAGGCAAGGGATTGGATTGTGCATGTCCTATACATATCAATTTGCCCAAACAGAAAATGCTAAAGGTCTGTCTTTTATTTAACAAGATTACTATCCACAATAATATCTCAGTTTTGAGAAATTAATTTTAAGGGCTAAGTAAATGCTGCAGAAAACATAATTCTATCTCCTTTTGACTTTTTCAACTAGCTCAGTGGGTTAAGATTTAGATTCTTCTATCCCAATGCAAATTTAGAACACTATTTTACACAAAGTTGTTAGCACTACAAGATTGAGTGCGAAATAAAGTGCTATAAAATACCTACTGCCTTTTTACTGAGCACTTGCTGTAGCAACAAAATCCAATATAATAAAATTTGCACCCAAGTTTTTATTCCCTAATTTTTTTCCCCTCAATGAAATTACTACTAGAACCATTCAGTAACTGCATAAACACCAAATTACTTTCTTAGTCTCAATTTAGACTTCCTGAAAATAGTTAAAGTGTTATTCCATTGGTCTACAGACACTATAACTCAACTAAAGCCATATAATTTCTCAGGTTTTCATCATCTGAAGATACAATGCCATCAAATTCAAGGAATTTTCACTAACAAACTGACACTGCTCACAGTAGCGAAATTTTAACTGATGCACTTCCTCAAAACTGATGCAATTCCCTCAAAATCTGTGAAAGTTATGGACATTAGGTCCAAATCCAAACATGTTTTAAACTGCAATTTTACAGTAGTATATCTTTTGCTCTATCTTTATCCATTGCTACTTCCATCTGAAATTAACTTGTGTTGTACAGTTTGAATAATCAGATAATGGGATAACTTAAACAAGAAGGACTGGGAGGGGTTCACTACAGAATATCTAAAACTGAGCCACTAAAATCCTCAAATGGGAGGAAGTTTTATGTACAAAACAGATTTTGAAATCAGATTAAAACAGAAATTGCACTCTTTCCTACACTCCAGATGAACATTTTTACTCATGGGGAAGCCAACAGATATTTCTCACACAGTTTTATGTTTGCCTTATTAATGCTCTGAAAATGCTGTATCAAAGAAAGAGCATTCAGAAGATATAACCTGTGAATTCATATAGTTCATAAACACCAAAAGAATCAGAAATGCCACAACTTTGTGGTGCACATGCACTGAAGGAAAGAAAACCAAAAAACAGTGAGGATTTCACTGGAAAAACTTAAATACCTCAAGACTTTTGTTAGCAGTGAGGGTGCCACTGATTTCTCTATGTGTGATTTAGGTGTTTTTAAAACTCTTTTCAAATCCAAGCCTTTGAACTGGTGCTTTTAGATATGCCAGCTGGGGTGGACTATGTGATTAGACAATCTATACTTTGAAGTATAATGCGTTGTCTGCTGTAAACAGGGGCTTCACAGAGAAGCTCATCTTCTCCAAAGCAGCAAACAGCTTATTAATAATTAATGACTTATGACATCGTATTTGTGCTCAATAATGCTATTTCAATGGATTAGTCAATAGCTTCTTAGTAATGCTGTTATTTATTGTCAAAGGAGAGGAGAGTTCAGACAAACCAGTTGAATATTTTCTCTGTTTTGCATGCTGTCTCCAGAGGAGAATATATAAAATTAAAGAAATTTGGCATAACTCGCATCTTCAAGATGTGTTTGCCAATCACACAGAAGTGAATTATAACTTACATTAACCAATTAATTCAATATTTCATATAAAGGAGCTTAAAGGAGAAAATTATTTTTGCAATATAAGAAGATTATAGCCTGCAAAAGTACAGATGATCTGAAAAATAGTATTTCATAACAATGTGTTTCACAAATCGTCCTATATCTGAGAGTAAAATGGACCTTTATGATTAACTTTAATGGATTGCAAATTATTCAATTAATTAAAACTATTTTAATGGAAAAGACATCTGTTTCTCTGCCATTTAACTAATATAAAGTCGGTGTGATGGTACATTTTAATGCAGGAAATCTTGTGCTGGAGGGATCCATCATAGCAAGAGTTGCTTCAGCTGGTACCTATATCATTTCAATTTGCAGCCAGATCATACGAAACTTGCTTGAGATTTGAACAAAAATTCCAGCTAACACACCAAACAACCTTCTGTTTTCTAATGATAGACTATTTCACCTCATGAAAATTAGTGCAAAATAAACCACCTTCCCTTCTTTCAGGAATTGATTTTTTCTTCCTCAGCAGAACTCTCACCAACTAGCTGTTAAGCTCCAGTTGTGGCCATTGCCCTTACTAACACTTTCTGTCAAGGTTGAATGAGTGCTTGTGTAGTAGACCTCTGGTGCTCTAACCTCTGCTGCTCTGTGACTTTTTCTTCTCCATTTTTCCTCTTTTCCTTTATCTAGTGTTCATGTGTCATTCTATGTAAATGAGTGAGCTGTGAAAAAATTTAAAAATCAAATATATATCTGAGATTTAAACATTTATTTCTAAGAGACAATACCCAAAGTGCAGACAGAGACTCAGAAGGTAGACATCTTAAGTGAATCTGTACTGAAGGTGTTCTCCAACATGGGTTTCACCAGGCTGACTGGTTTACTGGGTTGAGGTTTACTAGCTTGAAAAGGCTTTTTTTAGGTTTTTGGGAATCTAAAATTATGACCACAATTATAAAAGCTGTCATTGTGAGAATAGGATTGCATTAAAAGCACGTGGTCAAATTATACAAAGCACGGTGCAAAAATCTGCATTTGATCTTCAAAAATACCATCACTGAAATTCTGATCTTAATGACAGGGATTTCATTACTTCACTTCACACTTCTGTACAGTAAATTTTGCCTGAAAACAAACCTTTGGATTCTGAATCTAGCAGAGGTCAGAAACAGCTATATAAGCAAAAGAGAGATGAGAATTGTCACATAGTCTTTTATGTAATTTCTGAAGAAATTTCTGTTATAAGCATACTGCAGTATTAAAATGTCTTACAAATACTTTGCAAAACTTATCCCTTATAATGATGTTTTCAAGAGTAAGTGTGCTTTCCTCACAGTTTAGTACTTAGCAGCTGCTCTGGGATGAAACAGTACCACATTGTTATAACACATTTCTAGATAAAAGATGACAAATACCTGGAAGTCTCACCTGGAAGTCTCCATGGGATATTTGCATCTTCCCTTATGTGTGATGCTAAGGAGCATATACATTCCTGTAGTAATAGCATTATATTTCTTAGTATAACCTAAAGATAATTGTTAATGCTGTCTGCATTTTTATTTTGGTGTGTTTTATGGTTACTAATGTGCCTAGACCACCATACAATTATGGCAGCCCGTTAGTTCAGTGTATTTGAAATCAGACATAGGGCTTCCAAGCAACCATATATTTTATTAACTGTAACAGTAGATGTTAAATTATTTTAGGTGTCAATGCACATTTCTAGCATAAACTTCAAGCTAACATAAAAACATAGTGGAGAAAATATAAAAAACTATCAAAAAGTCCTATTTCCTACTGGTTCCAAACCTATAACCCAGGTTGAAACTGCATTGCAGCAGCCAACCAGCTGTGTGTATGGGTCCAACTACTTTTCTATCAGCAAAAACGAAATTCAGTTTGAAGGTTCAGGCCTAATGTTACTCAGCACCTATCAGGACTTCATTCAGGGATGAGACCAAATCCAGGGACAAATGAATAAGAAATGAATTTCTAGTGATGTTGCATTATGTTGAGTGGTAAGTAACACTATTTTTTCATCTTGCAAGTCATGCCTAGGCTGATGTGAATGCTACACATGCAGCCAAACATCTGCAGAGCTGCCAACTGAGATCCCTACAGTCCAGGAGGTGTTTTGGTGAGAAAGTTGCAAGGAAGTAAGATGCACTTAATTGTTTAGTTTGTTGCTATCTCCAGAACACAACAGCTCAGTATAATTTAGTACAGTTTGGTAAATTCTGCCCCAAAAACACTCTGCAATGAGATTACAGGAGAACTGAAGGTCAATTCTGAACTGTCTCATCAAAGGCAAATGCAATGTCTACTTGCACTATATTAATTTCTAGTAAATGTTGTGCAACAAATAGGATAAAGCTAGAGGTGTATAGTGGGCAGAGAAATGAAATTGAAAATGAAGTGTTTGCTAATTAGCGTACATGTCAGGGAAAATGCCACCAGCTTGCATTAGACAGATCTAGGATGCTGGGATGTGGTACAGTGACCATTCTGGTAGCTGTTGCCTATATTTAATGTTTTCAAAAGTCTATTGTTTTTAATATAATGTTTGATTTTTTTATTTTTTTACAAAGAATGAATCATTGTATTTGAACATATATGGGTGAAAGACAAACAAAAACCCTAATCTTAAACAAAAGAGACAAGACATTTAGTAGAAGAAATTATTTCTTAACTAAGTGCTCCACTTCAGCCATACAGCCAGGCAGGAGGATTCAGAGTATTTCAAATATATTAGTAAATGTCTCTGCTATAAACAAGATTTTACCTGGAAATGTAAACTAAATGTTAAATGACAATAGATTTTCTATGTAATCAAATTGTGCTCCTATTAGTACTTTTCATGAAACACATTTTACATTGAATACTATTGTGATTTATTTAATCACTATGAAGGAAGTTACCACTCCTTTTAGCAGTTAGTTTAGCAATTAGCTCTCTTCTGCTCTTGCACAATAAGCAGGGAAATATCACATTATTCCATTATTCTTTCAATTAGTTCATTACAAAATTATTCAGAACTGCTTTTTATGAAGTGGAAACTTTAGATTCCTTTATAAAAATAAGGAGAAAATACACTCCA
>JANHGL010003739.1:0-13162 GCA_024611195.1 Ceyx melanurus | reverse complement strand
CACAAGGAAGAACTTTTTCTCAGTAAGGGTGACAGAGCTCTGGAACGGGCTGCCCAGGGAGGTTGTGGAGTCTCCTTTTCTGGAGACACTTAAGAGCCGCCTGCATCTGTTCCTGGGTGACTTGGTCTAGGTGATCCTGCTCTGGTGGGGGATGTTGGACTAGATGATCTTCTAGGTCCCTTCCAGCCCCTAATACCTGTGAATCCATGAATCTGTGAGTGTGGTGACACATAATGTTTATAATATTATGTTGACTCTCATCTGGTTTAGTTCTATATAGTTAAATGCACATACTACAAATGTTGCCAGCTATAGTTCTGATATACTTCCACGTACTTTTTATTTCTCAACCTGTTTAAACTGTTTTCCAAGAATTTCTTCTGGGACTTCAGAATTGTGAAATCTGATGATAAGAATAAGGAAGATATGAGGAGGACTCAGCAGCAGCATGATTTAAAGTACTGCATATCACTAGATGTGCCCAGAAGATGGAGATAATGATGTTATACATACCGATGAAACATCATGGAATAATATTAAATTTTATTGAATGTGATTAAAGTAATGTAAGATGTTAAATTTAAAGCTCTTTCATATTTTAATTTGTAAGTCTTTAAGGACAATATTCATGCAAGCCCATTACTATAATGAATTATTTCCTCCACAGAGGTTAACTATACAACCTACCTGCAGAGAGCATAACAATTGTAGTAATTCAGCATTTATAGGATAAATGTCTTATTTAAATTTACATGCACTTTAAACTACTTGTTCTTTTAACATTTTGCTTGAAGTAATCATAATTATACTGCACATTGTAAGTTTAAATGATTCTGTACTACAGCTTTACACACATATGTCTTTGTCCCAGACAGGGTATTCAGCCTAACAGTACTCTTGCTTCATCAGAAGCGTATCAAGATCTGGGGTTTCTTTCTAACAAGACAACTAATGCAAGTGGCTTAATAATCCTTTGGAAGAAAACAAACAGTAATACTTTCTCAGATTTGAATTTGAACCTGTGTTTATGTACAGAATACTATCTAGAAAGATAAAAAAGAGATGTATGCTAAATAAAAAATAGAAAGTATATGTACATATTGCAGTGATTTTTACCTTGTGTGATATGTCAAAACAGAAAATAAATTAGTAAAAAAAATCAATATGATTAATTATCTGTTGGTTTGGGGTTTTTTTTCCAATAAATGCAATAAAGTTGCTCTTTAAATAAAATGAAAATACTGAGGAGCAATTTTTAATAATGAGGACAACGGTACATCTCCATAGGAACATTCCTATTCATATCAGAAGAATTATGAAGAATTTCAGTGACACAACTGAGATCAGGTTGTATAAGGATGTATTGTCTTTAACTTCTACCACATCACTATTAATCTGAATACTGTCAAAGAAGTGGCACCTACTTTCATCAGCCTTAAAATGTGTGCTTATTCAGAATTATGTGAGTAGCCAGACTCATTTTCAAAGTACAAATGAAGGGAATGATCAAGATTAAGAGGTTTGTAAAATAATCCGTGTGTTAAAACACTTCAGAAAAAGGAACCATAGTGACTGAGATACAATGAAGAGCTATAAAAACAAATAAAAAACCAGAAAGCACTATTTCCAAACCTCTTAAAAACAATCATAAATGGCTCTCTCCTCACAGACAGCTGCATAATGTAGCCTACAAGAAAAGATAGGCACAAAAGAGCTTGAATCAAGAGCGTGAATAGCAACCAATCCTTGTTTGTGATCCCTGTTTTTTTTCAGTTACTTTCAATGGAGAAATCGTGTAGAAGATACTACCAACTGTACTCACATCTCGGCAATGAAGCTAATAAAAGCTACATGTCCTACCACCCACATATTTGACTTTTTGCAACACAAATATGCAGTGTTTTAAGTATTGTAATTAAAGCGTGACATTTTGGACAAGTTAGTATTGTTTATTACAAGATGCTTTCCTTTGAAGCTTCATGTGCGTAACTAAGGTTGTATATTTTCTAGGCACTCAATCACAAAGAAAGTATTTTTCATTAACTTGATAAATGTATGAGATTTAACTCATTAGGATTTAGACTGATTTTCTAAGCATTTTGGCATGATATGGATCTTGGGAGTTCATGTGCCAAGACCCCCTTTTTCTAGCCTTAGTCATGACAATAAATTGCTAGAACAGAGCTGGTAAAGAAACAGCCGTTTAGCTCAGGAGTCTTCAACTACAATAAATTCCTTAAAGAGTTCTCCATAATCATAAGAACAATCTTCCAAATCTGCTACAGCTCCAACTGGAAATCTAGAATTTCTGGTTTGGAGAATTTCTGGGAACTCCTTCTCAATCTCTAATAGTTACAGTCAGCTCATCCTAGTGCTTTGCAGCATGCTCTTTTTATTACTTGCTTCCCAAGATATTCTTTGCTAGTTGTATATATCTTCTTCTTTTTCTGTTTATCAAGTTACTTGTTTAAACTTTGCTTGATTTTAGGGATGTGCTCCTCCCCCGCTACTATTCAACACCTCCAAGGATTTTTGATGTTTCATAGCATTTACCACAATTCTGCTGCTCTGGGACTATTTTCCTCTAGCACAGCTATAATCTTATATTTAGTGGAAAGTCCCTTGTGATTTAAAGCAGTATCAGATGAAATCTGAACAGATCAGTGAGATCTGATCAGATTAAATCCGACATAGTCCCTAATCCATTGTCACCAGAGAGTAAAGTATTTATTCTTAAAGGGGCTTCAATCAAAAAAAAACCCCTATCATTCAAAAGTTTCCTGTTTGCTGCATCCATTGAAAGGCTTTACTGAAATAGTTACAAGTTGATGTTTTGCGTTGTCACAAAAGGCCAACATATTTTTGTATCAGGATTTGAAAGATCAATAATTTTGATTGATAAATTTGGCTATTAAGTAAAGTACAGCAAAGTAGGCCTTGAGACAGAAAGGAAATGATAAAACATCTGATTGTTCTAAAAATTGGTTTTTCAGCTCTCAGTTTACAACGTCTGAGACAGGTATTATCGGAATGTTATTGTGCCATCTATTTCCAATGTGTTCAAAAGGAGGGTGTCACAAAGTTCAGGAGAGTGGGAGTGACATTTTTAGCTTTAAATCCAAAAAGCCTTAGAGAAGTTATTTGGAACCTGACAAATGAGGTTCTTGAAAGCAACTTTAAAATCAAGAAATGTCTTCCCCAATTGTTTTGATTTTTTGTTTTATTTTCTGTATATGGTAAGATTTTTGGAGAGATGCATTTTTCCATGGTCCATACAGATGTGGAACAAACTGGCTTTAGAGATATTTTGAGTATCTTTAGACTCTGTGCAAGTTCTTGAGAAGTACTTTTCTGAGGAAAACAAATCTCCAAGAAGAAGCTATTCATATGGTAAGTAAATATTGAAGTAAATAAGTCATCCTCCTAAATGTTTCCTTGGGCTCAAGCAACCTTCATTTCAGCTGAAAAAAAGGTTAAACCTTTTAAAAAAACATGCTTTTCATAAGCAAATTAAAAGAACTGGAAAATCACAAGAAACAAATTAGGGGTTATTAGGATAGATCAATTTTTTAGATCTCTTGGGTGTAATACACATTCCTATAGTCTGCAGCTTCCTCTTCTCCTCCTATGGGAATCTAACACTGCACATAGTGATGACAGCCAAGTTAAAGAGGACCATCTATCTCTACTTTGAGAATTCTTATCCTCCAAACTGTTCCTAAACCCAGCAAAGGTTTGACTTCTGGAGGATTCCCTGCTCTTGTTTTTCAATGGGTTGACAGGTCACACTTTCCTACTGAGATGAAGGAAACCTGATGGTATCTTGTTTGTTTGATTTAGTAGAAATATCACTAGCAAATGACAAGTTGGTAAGTAGTATAGAATCTCTACCATTAACTCTTAGACTAATGAGGCATTGTCATTTTTATGGAGAAGAGCAATAAATCAACCTTCAGTACTGAGAATGCTGGATATGTATTGTTTTCTATTTGTATTTGATTCACATGTGATTAAACTCCCCTGTGGGATGCTCAAGAAATTATATCAGGAACTGTTTTATCTACCAGATTCAAAGTCATTATGAACTCTGTTGAAGTCTGTTGCCACTCATTTGAGTGGCAGAAACTTCAGGGGATTTTAGTTCAAATTCCAAACTGAATCCGAATTGTTACCTTAAAAAAAAGCATACTCTTTACTATGCTGGAAAAAATATTTTTGAGATTTTGGAGGACATGCTGTTGGTCGGTTGTATTATTAAATAACACTGGTAGAACGTATCTGCTTTCCAAATGATATCATAAACAAACAAATACAAACTATTTGAAGGTATTACTTGTGAACTAATTTGACTGAACTCTTAGGAAAGACAAACTTTTCACCATAATACTAGCACTAAGAGACACCAAACGTAACATGTCTATTTTATGTTTAAAGATGAAAAGTCTTAGGTTTCTCCCGGATCCTACAAGAATCAGCCTGATAGAACCTATGAGAAATAAAAAAAAAAACAACAAACCAGGCATAATGGAGCACAAACATTCTGTTTTCACTTGGGATATGGAAATTTCAATACTTAACTTTCTCAAGTGCCTGAAATTGTACACTAGAATAGACTTTCTTGTGCATCAAAATAGATAGGTTAGTCCAATTGTACCTTTGGGATTTGTAGAAGGAGAAGAAATTTGACAAATCAAATGTGTAGCTTATATATTATCTGATAAATGCTTTTTACTTATGAGTAAACTTTTTTCTTATGAATTCACCTTTCCCTTAGAATTCAGAAATATTTCTCTTTTCCCTGGATTAAAAAGCTAGTGTTCTAAGTGTTGTAATAGAACTACAGCCTACCAGTATGAGGAATGGAAAAAGGAACCAGAAATTGTGAAGATCAATCAGATGTTCAGCTTTCTTACATCTAGGTGGGAGCACACAAAGTATCCAATTTAGGTTTCTACTTAAAAATAACATTTTTTCACCATGGACAAACATTGTCAATTAAAATTTGTAAAAGACAAGGGATATAAACAAGCAAAATGGTTGGTTTTGTACATCTCTGAGAAGAAGGTCGCTGTAAAGTAAGAGAATATAATGGATGCTTACTCTGTTTTGTTTTGGTTTTTTCTTTCCCATATCCTTGGCATCAATTATTGGCCCCATTTGAGATAGAGGGCTACTCATACCGTCAGTGTGACCCAATACAGACAGCTATTCTTACAAGAGTACACAGAATGCAAACCAGCATAATGCACATAGCAGAGTAAAGCCAAAGACAGGAATAGATGGGTAGTGCCCTCCTCTATAGGTTTTCATAGAGGGGTTGGCTCACTATGGAGAGAAATAAGAAAAATTAAAGTACTTATGTAAAGTAAATGAGAAGGAATGTTCACAGCACAATAAAACCATGTTTGTTTATCTTATATAAATTGCAGCATACAAAACTCTGTCAAGCCCAATATTAGAAAGCATTTTTAAATATTGCAAGATGCTGCAAGTCAGCTTTTCTAATGGTTTTCAATAGCATCTAAACCTCTATAACAGTGCTACATTGCACAAGCTAATGAAGCCTCGGACAAGTCAACAGGCCAGATGGATTCTACAACTTCAGGGTGAGCCTTGAGGTATTTCTCCAAGCTTCATTAGCTGAAGTTATAGGATATACAGGGACACTTGAGGAAGCTGAGGCATCTCATTCAGATGCCTATATTGGCCACTAAAATTCAGGTGTTTAAAGTCTGAAGATAAATTCCAACCTTTGTATATTGAAGACTGCTAATTATTATTAATCATCTCAGAACTTTTAAACTTTAGTGGAGATAGGTTTATGCTATTAAGTGAAAGAAAAATCAAGCTCTGGGAACAAGAAGAGCTTCCTGTCATTAAAATACTGGTAGTTATCTCTCATTAAAGAATGTATTCTATTGCTTAGAAATCCTGCAAAAAAGAGCAGAACTTCATTACATATGGTTGACACCACATTTGCAGCCATGTTAGAGCTATTGAAAAACATCCACTGTGGTGTTATCAGCAAAATATCTTCCAACATTTCCTACACGCTCCTTTTATTTTGTAAATGTACATTTCCTAGGAACTCAGTAAAGACTATCTTCATCGGAACTTCTTATTACAGGTTTGATTGTTGACGTTAACTTTATTAGCATGAAAGTATGATATCCGAGAATCACTGAGGAATTCCCTTCCACCAAAGAAGGCATTCCAGGATAAGGTAGAAGATATTAAGACAAAGCATTAGTGAGATAATTAGAGGGAAATGAGTGTATATATTATATCTGTGCCACCCCAAAAATAAAAATACATACTTTGAAAAAGTTGCTTCTGATATTACTGATCAGTCTCTACTTTTATCTTTCCTTCAACATATATTCACACCTAGAAATCTAAGGATTAATTAAATAGTGACTTTTTTTTTTTAATTTGACTGAATATGATGTATTATTTTGCCTCAGCTTGTGCATTATTTCTTATTCAGTTTGATGAACAACATGGAAATTAACATTTATTACTTTTACCTACAGTTAATATTATCAGGAAATAACATTATGTTACTATAGAATAAAAATTCTGACTGCTATCAACACATGTTGCCTTTTTATTTCTGAAAACAAAGTCTTGGCCTTATAATAATATTACTTACCTGTCATTGAGTTTTTTTCAGGCAGGGGCTGTCTGAATGGCCAAAGAAACAAAAATTAAATTATAGATGAAAATCACTAAAAGTTGCAATTAATTGAGAACGTTGCAGAATTTTCAGTCCTTGGTGCTATTGTATTCCTCAGCAGTGGAATATTTTATAAGTCTATAATATACTTAATTCCTCTTTAGCTATACTGCAAGTGTTTCCTAGCAACCTGGTGCTGGGATACTTAAAAAGAAAAAAGAAAACAAAAGCTTAAATTTTCCTGGAATCACTGAAATGCTCTCCTAGTGTTTTCCTATCAGTGTTTCAAACACAAAGTAGTAAACTCTGATTTTTATCTTTCTGATCTTGTTCTATAACAGTGTTATTTTGATTAATTTGGTTTAGATCATTTTACTTTATACTGATGGATATTTGGAATTAAGCTCTCAGAGGTACACACCATTTGTTTGTAAACTATCAACACTGGCTGATCCTCCAGTCTGGGCTGGAGTATCTGTTGTACTGGTTTTATTCTTGGATTTTGCTGAGTTATTGTGGCAGGACTTCAATACTACACTTTTAAGTAGGTAAATATACATACAGTGTTTCTCATTATCTCTCTGTTACTTCGTGTCTGCCTTTGGCACAGAAAGCTTTTATTTCTTCACTGATGAAAGACTTGTTTTGATTCCTGGAAACTTGTATAGCAAATATTAAGCTCCCATACAACTGGAAATATACTGGGTACCATATGAGACTGTCTATCATGATATTTATAGAAGTGTTTATAAATAAAAAGTTATCTTTTAATTTTCATAACCTATGATACATTTAATAGTATATATTCTATAGAATACAAGGTATCTTTTAGCTATAGCTCCTGTCATGACATTTTTTTACTTTATTCAGTCCAAGAACTCTACAAGAATTGGAATGTTCCACAGTATACAGTTACTGTAGCAGCTTAATTATTTTATTATTTTATTATTCTGAAACAGTAGGACTGTGTGAACTTCATTTTAATCTATGACTTGTACTCACAAGTATGGTAGTAGCAATCCCAAGGTGAGGGAAGAGAGAACAGTTTGTAATTGCCAGCAGCAATTGTTCATCCTAGTCAGGAAACTAACGGAAACCATAGATACCTGCAGTTCCCTGCCTTCAGGGCAGAGAAGGGAGCATATAGACTTGCAGCTGAGCAACCTCTCACTCTTTAGCTCTGGAGGTACCAAGCTCCCTCTGACAGATGAGCTTAAATGGAGCAGAAGGGGCCTGTACATGTGGAAAGGGCTGAGACACAATCATTACTAAAGCCAACCATTAGTTATGAAAGTAACCTGTTATTCATCGTATCTTTGTATTATAGGGGTACAATATTTCTACTTCAGACTTATACAAGTTCATGCTGCATAAAGCATGAGGCAGAGATTAAACTGGAGAGGTGAAGCAGAAGTAGCAGGATAGAAGGTCTGTTCCCAGGGAAGGTCTCCAGGGCTACCCTATCTAGGAAGCTCCAGCATGAACAAAAGATTACTTGATCAGAGGAATTCTTGGGTCGTAGGGCTGAGATGCCAAGGGACACACCAAAATCTTAATTTCTACTGCAGAGCAGATGTAGGTGCTATAGCATGAATTTTCACAGCAGGCAGCATGTTAGAAGATGAACACTCCACCTAAGTCTGTATACTGGAAGACTCTGGATGGGGTTTAATTAGCTCCCCTGACTGCCATAGCTGCAACATGCACCAGAGTGATTTTAAGCAAGAATGGCTGTTATACCACACTTCCCCAGTTACAAAGAAATAGATCTATCCTATTTGACTGAACAAACTACAGCTCAAAAAGAAACACATTTGGCTTGTGAAACTGTTGATGGATCAGCAGAGAGGAAGCCTTCTGAAGTTTCTTGAATTAGCCTTTGAAAAAGGATGCCTATTTTCATCTTCATTTATCTGGGCATCTTTTGGATAAACTCCATCTTGATCTGTTTAGGGTATAAGATTCAAACGGGCTCAGCTATAGTCCTCTGAAGTTTGGCTCAGCAGATATGAAACCTAAGTGACCACTATATTGTTTAGAAAACTTGCCATATTGTGAAAGCTGATATATTCCAGATGAGCCATTAAATATAGTATCCAGAAATGTTTTGCAATTAAATTACGATTCATTAAATTATATTCCTACAGACCTGCCATGTCCTTTTCTGCCACCAAGATGAATTTCTGTAAGTCCTGTCATCTACCTCAATGTCACGCAGCAGATGTGCATACTGGGGATTGGAAGTCCTGGTGAATTAAAGCCACTACCTCAGGAACAGGTCACTTCAAATTCTGTCCAAAGCTGATCTATCAATTTTATGATCTAGGGGCTATTGTATGAGGATATCAACTCACCATTTGGATGTTCTATGAAATTTCACAATAATTTGATTACATGGTTACCTTCAAACTATGTCTCATGTATATCAAAATACTCGATATGTTGTGCTGTAAATATATGTAGACTGTAGAGGTAAATATTCAAAACCCTCAAGACTGATCTAATAAATTAGAGCAGCCTATTCAAGTGAAAAAGAAAGAACCTACTTAGGCTGTCAATACAATTCACAAAGTGAATTTTTGTGCTCTGTCAAGGGAATGTTGGAGTCAATATTTGTTGCACATAAAATGTCAAACACTATAGAATTACAAAGCTGTGTTGCTTATATCACTGTTTTCAGAAAGGTGGCAACTCTTCTGATTTTAAAATGACAGTAATAGTTTGGAAGCTTTAACAGTTTAGTCATATTGAAGTGCTGAGAAACCTAAGATTTTTTTTCCCCTCCCTATTGTTTTTGGGTTTTTTTAGACCTTTGGCACATTGCCAAAAACCAGAAGGTTTTTACTATGGAGGTATATGAAAAAGTTTGAAAAACCCAAAGAAGAAATTACCTAAAAATGCAGGATTAATTACCAAAGGTGACAGAGGGCTTGAATGTATTCTCACATTTCTGATTCATTATAACCTGATGGTGGAGTATGGGTTATATTGGTATATTAGAAGGACGCTATTGATCTAGAAATCAGACCTTCTTGCAAAAGTTTATAATTCTCTGACTCCTAAACATTGTACTTGTCAGAGATAATTGATAGTGGGAGAGGATTGTTAACTTGGAACAAAAAAAACCCCACAGCTGAAATAGGCTTCTGTCCTTGTAGCAAGGCCTTACATTCATTATTTTCTGAGATGACAAAGAGGTGATGACATAGATTAGCTTGCAGACTGGTCGGGCAGTTTAACATTGCTGCTTCTCCTAAGCCAGGAGCATAATTGTGCTCTGTTTGATGTCTATGTCATCTGAAGGAGGAGAATATAATTATAGGATCTTCCAGTTCACAACCTTCTTCAGGAGAAACTTATGACAGTCTAAGTATGATCCAAGTGTGATTTAGATGATTGGAGCATCTAAGGATATCTTGTCACGCACTCCAGTGGAATAAAACTGTCTCTAGTTTCAACGGATAGAGAAAGAAAAGAGACCTTCCTGTTCCACACCAATATATCCCCCTTTTCAAGATCTGCCTTAGACCATGGGGACACTCCAGCAAAAGAAGGTCCAGGCATGAGGGTTAGGCACAGAGTGAACTGTGATGAAGGCTTGGCAAAGGGTAAAATACCCAGTTTACAGCTGTGGAATTTGAACAGGATAAATAAGAACAGAGAGAAATAATACTAAATAAGCCCTTACGGTAACTACATATTTCATATTGTCAATTTTAGTTTTAGATGGAAAGCTTTTCATTTACACCAGAAATAAATGTAAGCATTTTAAATTATTTTTTTTTCTTCATACATCTGCATTAGAGTCTTTCTTTGGCAGTCTTAATTTATTTACCTCTTGGCAAACCACCACAATTAAAAAATCAACTATTTCAGCCTCTTCTACCAAGATGTGCATGTTTTACAAAATTATATCTCCAGAGGTCTCTAGGAAGATGAGGTACTCTGATGTTCCCAAATAGACTTACATTCAAAGGTAAGGGGTCTACTGCACTTTGTCTTCCTCTTGGAACTGCTGAATCTGTAAACAAAATTTTAAAAATATAAAGGCCCAACTGCTGTTGGATGACTTGGAAAATCTCAGCACAGGCAAGGAACCCAAAAGTGGCTTCAATCTGAAATTGTTTCCCGCAAATGCTTAAAGTTAATTTAATTGGGAAAATATGGTAAGATGCTATTTCCAAATGTTGTTAATGCAGTGAAACACACTTCTAGGCCCCTAGACTAAACCTTTCACTCACAGGGAAAAAGTTGTGGAACAGGACCTCTTATGGTCATTTATTTCAATGTGAAATGCATTATATTTATGATGCTTATAGTTCACAGTGAATTTCTGTGCTGGAAGAACAATCCCTCTTTATTGGCAATATCTAGCTTTCTGCTGAACATGCACTTACAGGTCCCACCAAACAAACTCCATGAGGAATTTTTAAAAGTTTCTTTTAGCTGCAATACATTTTCTTTTGCAAACTTCATTCCAGTTATTAGCAAGATCTAGAGTCATCTCTGTTAGGATATCCCGGGTCAGCAGTCTGTGAATGATTAAGTGGGTAAGTAATTTTTACCTCAGAAAAATACTCTGTTGCATGCTCCAAATGCCAATTATACCTGTTACAGAGGTCTGTGTCATCTCTTTCCAAGGTCGATACGGACACTTAATGATAGTTACTCCTGAGATAAACAGCAGTTCTTTAAGTCTGGATAGCTTATGTGAGATATTATTTTCCTTTAACAAATTTTTACTTTATGATACGAAGACTTATCTTGTGCTCTGCATGGTCAACACTGTGCTCTTAATTCTGACTAGTACTTCTGAGTGTTGCAGAATGATAATATTTAAAATAGTACTTAATGTAACTACAATTAGTCCAAACGCACTCTGGATTTATTGTTTGGTTTTTTTTTCCTGCAGAACACTTTGTAGGATAGTGTCATTAGAATTACTCTCTCCTGGAAATCTTATCTGAGGACACAGAGGTCTAAACTGCCTTGTGTAACTCTGTTTTCTCAGAGAGACAGTAAGCTTCTTACATTACTTTCCTGCCTAACATTTTCCAGTTTCATTAGTTGTGAGATTCATCACATGCTTTTCTTCATCCTTTCCTCTTATCTTTATTATAAAAAAAGTTATAGGGCCCAGTCCCACAGACCAACTCTTTGTCTCATTAAATTACATGGCTGTGATTATTGTTCACAGCAAATGTGAAATAATTCCATTTAATTTAAATCCAGTTGACTTTAGGTCGTTGCATTCCCTCATATTTGTCTAAAGTTAAGAATATGCATGTGAGCAGTTATAGTAAAACATATTAATGAAACTAGATAGAAAAATGGGAGAAAAAAACCACAACAATCTCTTACCTTTTAAAATAAGTGTTCTGATTTTCAACATGAAGCTCCTCCTTCTCTTTAACCTCACCTAAATTCTTCAGTGCTGCACTATTCATTGCCATCATATGACACCTGCTTCCTCCCACTTCTGAATCCCAGATCCTGCCACACTCTACAGCAGAACCACCTCACTCCATACTGTCTTGAAGTCTTTTTTTGCTATAATTAAGTGCTGGAGGAATTGCCTCAAGCAATTAAAATTAGGAAATCAAACAGAACAGTTCTCCAGATAACATTTACTAGTCTCCACTGGAGTGAAAATGTCAATATTTCATGATGAGTTTTCATTTAGAAAAAAGGAAATGAATTACCAATTCAGAGAAGGCTGGTGGTTCTACCACAGCAAAACAATATCTGAACACACACAGCAGAAGCTAATAAATCTCACAACATGGCCTTTTTAAAGGTCACAAAATAACAAGCAGTTCAAGACTATCTCGCTATCGGAGATTTGCAGGTTTTTTTTCTCTTTTTCTATTTACCTAACAGAGTACAGGCTTTCCCAATCTAGGGGCTAGCCTACAGCAGCGGCATCCGTCCGAGGGTCTGGTCAGATACAGCTGAGCAGGTTAATTGTTTTCATGGGCTGTAACCTTTGCCGGCCATGGAGATTTACACGTGACTGGGCCGGATATCTACTTGCTTCCAGAGGGGAAGCAACCTCCTCCCTGACAGCAGTGCTGGCGTATGAGGAAGGGGGTTGCTGACCTCAGAGGGCAACTGCCATGGCTGTTTGCAGTGTGAGCAGGTATATTATCTATTCAGCTGAGCATCCCAGATTGAAGATGAGGTTTTGAGGCTTCAAGCTGAAGTGAAAGGACTCAGGAGTATCATGGAGAGTGAAATTGAAATTGACCACTGGAGTCATTCTCTGAGCTCCACTCAGCAGACAGGTAAATCCCAGGATCAGGGGGCCCCTGTGCCCTTCCTCTCTCATAAAAATAACAGAACCCCAAGTAAAGGGAGTGAGTGGAGGCAAGTTCATGGGCATGGTAGAAGGAGAGTACCCCCTTTGCCAGCTTCTATTCCTCAGGTGCCTCTGAAAAACAGATATGAGGCCCTTCTGGAAGACAGTCTTCTTATAACCAGTTGGAG
>JANHGL010003737.1:2849-20933 GCA_024611195.1 Ceyx melanurus | reverse complement strand
CCAGAGTTCAATGGGAGCCTGATTTCACCACTCAGTCAGGGGGCTTGGGATTTGGGTTTTTAAGTCATAACACGCTGCTGTTACACAGCTGTCAAACTGTGTAATTTGCATTTATATAACCCCTGTTATTCCAATCTGGACTAAGACTGTACAGTGCCAGAACCTTTCCTCCTTGAAATATGTTACAGTATTACCTCACTAACACTGAGTGGACTATGAGCAACTTTAATTAATTAGTTGAGAGTCCAAAGGTTAAGCACACATGGATTACCCAGTGCAGTTTGTGGAGGGGGGCTTGTGTACAGAATAATCACTCTAGGGTTTCCAATGGGAACGTTTCCTCCTCCCTGTGTCAAGCTGCTCTCTGCCACTTCTTTGAAGCTGCTTGGAGAGATGTCTGCCCAATTACAAATGTAACACAACTGCTGCCTGTGCTCAGCAAAGCCCTGGCTGGAAAGCACCACCTGAGCTTGCTCAGCCCTGTTTTCTTGGGAGCTGTTTCCCATTCCCTCCCTAAGAGGAGGCACTGGAGGAGAAAGTGCAGCATGGCAGAAATGGCTGTGCACAGGCAGCTGGGGCTCTGGGCTCCGCTTTGGGGACTGGCACAGCACCCACGGTGCAGGAGGGCACAGAACCACAGAATAATCCCGGTTGGAAAGGACCTCCTAGATCACCCAGGCCAACCATAACATGAGGGATGAACGATGCCCCTGGTCATGGCTGCATGGCCCTTCCCAGGGCTGTGCCTACCTTATTATTGACTTCTTGCCATGCTATTTTCTGTTTATATTCCCCCGGCATCTAGAGCCTCCATTAAAGAATCTGGGGGTCCACGTTGCTGCACTAACTTGTAGAGAAAATAAAGTATCTGCCCTGGAAAGCTTACAATCCACGGGATTTATTTGGCAGAGAGGAGTAATTTATTGACTCCTTTCTGGTTCTTTGCTCCCCGCTACCAACTTGTGAAATGTTTATGTGAGCTCCTCTCTGAAGCTACTACTTCTTTAGTTGAGTTATGTGAACTTGGAAAACAAATCCTTCCTTTCTCTAATGGATTTTCAGTGGTGTTTCTCACAAGTTTCTCCTTAACTATTTCTCTTTGTGAGAGGGTCCCGAGGTGTTCCACTGGGAAATCTTTGTGGATTGGTTAGAGGAGAAGGTGCTGTCCCACTTGCACTCAAAATCACTCTGATTTGAGCACAAGGGGCATGGGAGACCTGGGAGCTTTAAGTCACATCCCTCACCTATCAGCTGATCCTCCCATCAACAAGCCTGAGGGCTTTCCAGAGAAAAGAAAACCAGAGCATAAATTCCCTCGGCTGGCTGAGGTAACTGAACCTGACTGTCACATGTGAGGTGAGACTTAGTCTGCCAAATGCCAAATGGAAGGGAAGAGGCTGCTTCTCACACTTCTCCAGCAGCCTTTTGTCAGTGCTTGCTTTGCCATGTGTTGTCTACATCCATATTTGTGTAAATTACGCCTGGTTGATGAGTCCTGCTGCCTTTCCTCACGTACAGTATGCAGCATTTCACTGAACATGCAGCTTATGTCATATATTACATATGTTACAGGAGGGGCACCAGCATAAGCAGAACCAAGTCCCTTATTTTCACCACATTTTTTTTGGTACCCAAAATGCTCTTTTTCCCCCATACATAAAGTACCTAAGGTGCTTTGAGCAGGTGACAAGTCCAGTCTGTCTCTCTAGAGGAGCTCTAGTTTGCATTATTTCCAGCTCTGTGACCATAAAGTCAGATCCCAGGGGACAAAGCCAGCACCTGAGGTGCCACCTGAAAACCACTGAAGTTACCTGCTCCTGGAGAGGTGATGACTTATTTTGTGTTGTCCTGCTCCCTCTCCATCCCCAGCTCAATGGCATGATGCTGCCCAGAGGGCTGATCCCCAGAGACAAGTCAGGAATAAATAAAAATGAGGACTTGTGAAAAAACAGCTTGTTCAAATGGGCTGGGGAAACTCATGTGGATGGAAAGGGCTTTCACCTTCTCTATCAGAGACCCCCTGACACCAGAGCACAGATGAGGTCACTTGAAGTGTCATTAATTTTGTTCCCTTCTATTGTGATGTTGTGCACTCTCTTTGCTCCACTCCTGATTTCCCATTAATTTTGAAGTCCTCTCTGTAAGCCTGAAGTAAATTGTGGCTTTCTGTGTTTGCTGCATGGGGGATACTGAGCACCTTTTAGGTGTGAGCCTCAGTGTGGAGCTGAAACAGATGCTAAATGGTAAAATGCAGACATTGTTTCAGTCCCTCTGAGCTTTGCATTATCATGGTGTCTACGTAGTTCTCTAAACCAGTTGTATGAAGAGGGATGCATTTGTCATTCTACTTATTCTCTGCCTCTCACTGTAAGAAATTATTTCTCAGAAGTCAGCTTCCCACAGAAGATTGCATTTGATGGATTTACTCCAGAAATTCGGCCAAGATAAATTTTGAACATGAAGTCATAATTTACACTGGAAATTTTGGGTACAGAACCCTTTTTCAAACCTTCACTGCCCTTTAAAAGTTCAGGTTTGTATTTGTTTAATTTAGCTTTGACGACTGACTTCAAGGTGTTGCTCTTTCTGTCTATTTTGGGTTGAGAAAAAGAAGATGGAATGTCCTATGTGATGTATATGTTTGTTACAGAAATAAAATAAAAATAAAATAAAAAAGCACTTAGGACTAAACCCAAAACCAACAAGAAGATGTATGAGATAAGTCGAGGGAGAGTTTTGTATCATCATCCTGCTGGACTGTGCCATTCTGCATACAGGATAAGGTGGTTGAACACCCTGCAAGTCCTGCAGGTTTCCTGAGATGCTGGAGAAAAAAAACATACACAGAGCAATTTGCTGCTGGGAGGGTTGGCACCAGAGAGCCTTTAATAACAGGCTTTCCTCCTGAGAGAAGCTTAACAC
This sequence comes from Ceyx melanurus, assembly GCA_024611195.1. Lineage (NCBI taxonomy): Eukaryota > Metazoa > Chordata > Aves > Coraciiformes > Alcedinidae > Ceyx > Ceyx melanurus. Next base: position 18,011 of record JANHGL010003737.1, on the reverse strand, counting down.
TAAGGGGATGAAGCTCTGGGGCACCAGTGCCTGTGGTTTGCTTGGATGGCCTTGGCCAAGCTCCCTGGCTGGGCTGTCCATCCATGTCCAAGGGACTCCTCCGCAGGATTTTGGAGATTTGTAGACCCTTGGGTCAAGCTCAAAACAGGTGGAAGAATTTCAGCAACTAGATGGACACTAGAATGCCATCATCAGCCCTATCAGGTGTCCAGCCATGGCTTTTCCTTGCTGCTGGTGTGTTTTTCTAGGCTGGAGCACATATATTCCAAGAGTAAGTGAGTGGGGTGACAAATCTCAGCCATTAATTATTATGGGAAATATGGCTGTGTCCACCAGCAAAACTTCTCTAGTGAGTCTCTCTGAGATGGGGAGGGGATGGGGCCCAGCTCCACATTTCCTTACACTGCTCCCTGTGCACAGAAGGTGATGCTGCTGCCTTGGAAGTGCCTCATTCCCCTGGAGATTAGCTGCAGTCCCCACCAGTCCTTCCTCTGGCTTCTTAGGGTTACAGAAGGAAGGCCCTTTGGCTGGTTTCAGGGAGTTCAGCTCACTGCTCCAGTAGCAGTGTGGATTGGGAAGAGGTGAGTACTCTCACCAAAACAGCTTCCCCTCTTCCACCAGTTTGAGATGATCTCTGAAAGAGTTTCTTTTTTTCCCAAGGTCACACCTTCTGAGTACTGACCTGCTAAACAGAAAAATGACAGGGGAATATGTTCCACAGAATAGATGGGAAATTAACACAGAAGTAACAAAAATCACATTTTTCCTGTGGTTTCTGTTACCCTAAAATGGGACTGGATGGGAACCCTGAGTACACTTTAATTATTCCCAGATACTAATAAGAAATGATCCAGCAGCTTGTGGTGCTTAAGATTTCAGGAAAAGCAACAAATGACTTTGACTCCTGATCCACATCAACAAGACCACAAACCACCGGTCTCCTAAAAAATGGTGCATCCAGAAAACCTACTAGATGGTTTTATGAAGGAGTCATTGTTTTTCAAAACAAAATGAATGTGGAAAGAACAATTTTTGGCAAATAATTACCTCTGTAATGGAAAACATACTGGCTCATTAAACTGCACTCTTAATCTTCCTCACTTATTTATCAGCTTGTGATGGAGCTTTTGATGGAGAGTCTGGGATTTATATTCTGTCCCATGTCCCACAGAACTTTTGTCCAGTAAAAAGGTCATCTGTAAATCTCACATAGGCAAGTGTAACATTTTCCTACCATAACATCATCCTAAAAAAAAAAAAAGGGGGGGGGGGGGAAAGACAGGGCATTAAAAGCTAAAAGTTGCTGTAAACCTAAGAGAATACATTTGTTCAGCTGAGCCCACATTAAGCTTGATTTGCTTCATTTGGAAACAGCTGAAACTGGGTAATCTTGTGCTTGCGAGGAGGAATATCAATTTAACATGTATTTGGTGTGCTAAAGGCTGCCCTGTTCTAATTAAAAATCCACTGTGTTTTTATGGCAGTATTCTGGAGGCTGTCTTGATTTGCTGATGAATGCTGACAGGACTATTAAAGCTGTGAAACAACATCACTTGCATGTGGCACAAAATGAAAGGAAAAGCTCTGCCATGCTGCTCTTGGGTGTTATTATACTGATTAAAACTGGAGCCAAAGTGAAAATCATCCCTGGGCTATGCCTTTATTTATTTATTTATTTATCCCTTTCAAATGACTTCATGGTATTGGTAGCTGTGCTTCCCGACAGGATCCCTTAAGGCCTTGTGATTAAGTGAAGGAGCATTTCTTATTAACTCCTCTTGTTTGTGCCTAGAAGTACAGATGAAGAATAACAGTGTGCTGTGTGTCAGCATGAATGTGCAATATGGAGAGCTGGATGGGATCCTGGCTGGTCACATTTCCCAACGCTGCTGCTTATTAAAAATTCTTCTCTCGGAGCAGCTTTGAGAAACATGTTAGCAGGTCTGTGAAATGAAATGGGGAAAGAGTCACCTCAACACGACACAGCCTTTCATTTGTCCCCTTAAATTGCCTGTGACAAACTGAAAATGGTCGATTTCCCATTCATTTGCTGTGCTCCAAAACTGCAGGAGTGGTTTAGAGGATGAGCCAAGGCAGAGCCATGCCAGCTTGGGGTTTTGGGGCCACATCAAACACCTCTCAGTCCTTTCTGTGCAAGAAGGGGGAACAGGCAGGTTAGAAATCAAGTGGCCTTCCTTCCACAAGGTCCCAGCATCTCTTTTATTTTATACCCATGCATATCAATGTGATAAGGTGATTTTAATAAATCTTTTCTTCCTGTCCTCAGCCAGCACGTGAGAAGAGCACATGGCAGGGTGGAGCATGGGCAGAGGTGTGGGCATGGTTGGAGAGATGAGGGAAAGAGGGATGCTGGCTGGAGAAGGGGCTGGCACCAGGAGTGGGTGCTGCCTTCAGCCCTGAGGAGAGGGGACCTCCTCCTAGCCTTGTGAGGAACAGGACTGCTAGATTTGCCTGGTAACTAACCTACAAGTGGGAACAAACGAGCTCTAGTTTTCCTTCCAATCAAGACACTGAGCTAAAATTAAGCATGGCACAAAGGGATGTAAGGAAAATGAATATTTAATTGTCTATACACCAGTGCTCTGAACCTGGTAATAAATCAGGCTTTATTGCCATCACTGGATGCTGCCTGGAGGACTCACATACCTGGAATGCAAAAGTCCCTGAATGTAACCTATTTAGGAAGAGTCAAGAGGGGAGAGGGAACAGCCTGCTGTGTAAAATGGACTATTATCTCTCTCTGAGTCACTGGGCATCCTCTCCTTTCCCTTCTTCTCCTCCTCTGCTTGCCCCCTCCCTGTCTGCTCCATGGAAGTTGTGGTTGGGCAGAAAGCAAGGGGCAGAGTGAAGCATGGTAGCACAGTTGGCTGCTTTGGTGCCAGCAGCTGGCAGGCTGGGTGGATGAAATATCCTTCCCCCAGCACCAGACGGAAAATTCTCCCAGCAGATGGGAGCTCCCAGCTAATTACAGCTGCTTGGGGCTGGGCTCAGCATCTCTGCACCATGGAGATGGGAATATTATCTTGGGATAAAAAAAACCCCTCCCATCTGGGATTGTTCAGCCTGGAGAAGAGAAAGTTCCAGGGAGATCTTAGAGCACCTTCCAGTGCCTGAAAGGAGCTGATCCAAAGCCTGGAGAGGGGCTGTTTCCAAAGGCCTGGAGTGAAAGGCCAAGGGGCACTGGTTTGAAAGGAGAAAGGAGAGGATTGAGATGAGAACTAAGGTAGAAGTTCTTTCCCAGCAGAGTGGTGGCCACTGGTACAGGTTGCCCAGGGAGGAGGTGGAGGTCCCATCCCTGGAGCCATTCCAGGTGGGGCTTGAGGAGGCTCTGAGCACCCTGCTCTAGTTGCAGCTGTCCCTGCTCTCAGCAGGGGTTGAGCTTGATGAGCTCTGGAGCTCCTGTCCAACCCAGACATTGCTGGGATTCTGGATTCTATGGTCCCTAGTGGGTTTATCCTTAAGTGGCTGCAGGAACTAAGGGTGTGTTACTTGTCATTGTATATTCCCATGTAGAAGAGTGGCTTTGATGGGGATGTGGCATCCAGCTCTGCTGCTCTCCTATTAGAAGGGGCTGCTGAAGCCAGGAGATGACATAGAAAAAATCCACTCAAGCTGTTCAAGTGTGGTGAGGAAATGGCTTTTAGCGCTAGGACTGTTAGGAGCCTGCAGGATATTATGTGATGGGGCTGCACGTGGGAAGGAGCCTGGGCATGTCTCTTGTAGTCCCGTGTTCCTCGTGTGGTTGACATGAGGTCGTGAAAATTACATCAAATGCTTCTCTGTGAGAAAACAGGAGATGCTTCTAATGACTTTTCAACAGTAATCACAAGATCATAGCAGTGGGATTTGTAATGCCTCCCTATACTGTGTGCTGGAACAAAAAAAGTCCCATGAGATGCTCTAAATTTCAATTTGAGTGATGTGCTGGGTCTCCCATTCTGTCAACATGAAAATACTGTTGACTTTTCAAGATATACTGAGTTTTAAACAATTTAGCAGAAACGAATAGTAGATCAGATTTAATCTTAGTGGAGAGAAAAGACATAATCACAGAACAACGTGCCATAGATAGAACATAAGTGGGCTATCACCAGATTACTATGTGGAGATAGAATAAACTCTGAAATACGTATTTTGTACTATGCCAACAGGCTTGGTTTTAAATAAGAAGTCCCAAAGCCTGAGACTAGAAATTAAAACAAACAAAAAATAACAGGAACACATTATGTCCATAACAGCCAAAAACAGTAAGAAAGAGGTTTGGAAGCTTAGGAACAAAAACAGTATTGGTCATTGAGAGGAGAAATGGAAGAAGTGTCCATTATAATAGAGGAATAACAGAAATGTTAAGCAAATACTTCTGTTATATGTTTGGGGAAAAGCCATGTGAATTAGTCACATTACATGCTGATCCTGACAGAGAAACACTTCCTAGCCCAACTGTTTCTCAGAGGATGTGAAATGTCTAAGGCTAGATATTCTGGAATCAGGAGATAGATCATTTGCATCTGAGAGCTTTAGAAGAGCTTGCTGGAGAGCTCTTTGAGTGATTAATGGTTCTTTTCAGGAAGTCTTGGAACAGGACAAACTTTTAGAGGACAGAGCAAAAATTAACGTTATACCATATTAAAAGGAGTGAAACTATAGCCCAGGTAGTTTTAAGCTTTTTATCTTTACACTGATCATGTAAAAAAGTCAGAACTGTTGATGAGAGTCTCAATAAAGAATGGAAGAAGTTAACATAATCAATCCCAAACCCACATTTTCCAGTGAAATTCTCTAAAACTAACGTGTGGTGTTTGGTTTGGAGTTTTATACACTCACAAGTTGGTTGAAAAGCAAGTCATGTAAAGTGTTTGATTTAGTTCTGTGTAACATGTTAACTAAGAACAATATAATTTACTCCCTGGAGTGTATTAGCAGGATAAGATGCCATTATAGCATAAAAAAAAAAAGGATCATCACTGCTGAATATAGCTATTTTTAGCTGCACTTGGTAGTTCTGGGTTCTGTCTTCTCCACTTTTTCCAACTGATAATCTGAAAGGAAATAATTACAGAGAAGGTTTAGCAACCACTGTGGAGACTGGGGAGGGGCAAGTAGCAAAGACAGGTCTTCTGAGCCAAGCATGTTGGTAAATGTAATTCCACACTCGTGGGAAAACAGCAAATGAGCCTTGCTTCTGACACAGGGAGCTCTGACTTGGCAGAAGGAGCTCTCCAAAGGAAGCTGTCAGGCAAGGTCACCTCCCAGACAAGCTGATCAGTGTGCAAAGAGGGTGGGTACGAGGAGTCCAGAGAGGTGAGAGATTAAATCCTCTGGTTCCACCTGATTATTTTAATAGAAAGAAATATTAGCATTCAAGGCACAGCCTTAAGAGACTTGCTGCTTAGAACAGGTGGGGATGTTGCCTTTAGGCTCCATTTAACCAGTGCTAAGATAGAGCTCAAAAGGGGACAAAGCAAATGGGACACACTCTAAGGATCACGAGCTGCAGTGTGAGAGTTTTGGAGCAGAAACAGGGCTCAAATATTTTCAGAGAACAGTGTTAACCTCTTGAGCTGTATAAGACTGGCACATTTCCCTCAATGGACACTTGAAAATCAGGATTGTTAAAAGAAGATGTGGTGTCATTCACATAATTGTAGAGAAATCTTGTGTGTTACTGTGATAGAGATGATCAAAGCAGGAGAACGTAACAAGCTGCACTGATGTAAAAACCATTAACCTCCTGGGCAAATGCTGAGTTCATCATGCTCTCTTGGAGGCTGAGGCTGATGGAGAAGAGTCTGGGGAAAGGGATGAAGAACTAAGGAATCTGAAGAGACAAAGAAGATCTCTGTGTCCTAAGCTGGAGGCTGGATGACAGGTTTTGGGTCAAATGAGGTTACACTGAGTGTCAGCAACCACCAGAGTATGCTGTGAAGCTTCAAATGGCCTTCTGCTTCCCACATCTTGCTCATCCTCCCTTGCCCAGAGCAAAGCTGTGAAGTGTGTTGGTCTAAAGCATGCTTGATCCCATCTTTGTGCACTTCCGCTGCAACTGCTATGCCTCATTCTTGCTCTGGTGTCTTCTTTTGTCATGTCACAAGGCAGAGCTGACTCTGAAGCTTTCACTCCCACACACGGCAGCTAACAGTGCTACTGACACTGTGTTCTCTTTTTCTCCTTTTTTTTTGTTTTCCTTCAGTCCTAATCACATAGTTTTTATTCAAAGAACTGCATCTAAAGCTGAAAAATCAATTGCTAAGAATCAGCACCTCCCTTTCTGCTTCACCTCCTTAGGAAGCTGTAGAGAGCCACAGGGTCAGCACTCGGCCTCCTCCAGAGTCCCATCCAGTCCTCCCAGGACATTCCTCCCAGCTCTTTCACCAGTTTTGTCTCCTCTGGACACCTTCAAGGACCTTCCCATGACAGGGTGTCCCAGGAGCCATCCTAGTGAGCCTGGAGATGACATCTGGCCAAGAAATGCATCCTTGGCTGAAAGTGGAAACAGGAGGAGATTTGCCAAGACTTCCCATGAAAACCCCTCACAATACCTACAAGTGGCATGTTTTTTTTCAGGTTGTTTTTGTGTTGTTTTTGTTTGGGTTGGTGGGTTTTTTTGTGTGTCTGTGTGGGGTTTTTTTGTTGTTTTGTTTGGGGTTTTTTTATATCTATATATTCTTATTAACTACTTTTGTTGTTTTGATGGAGTGTCCACTTAGCCTCTATTTCTACTGCTTTCTTTTATGATTAAAATGCCCTTTTTCCATAAATGTTAATTTAGAATAATAGAATCATAGAATTATAATGGTTGTAAAGGCCATATAGGACCATCAAGTCCACCTTTCATCCCAACATCTCTCTCTCCTCCAGCCACAGCCTCAAGGACAACATCTACTTTTTTAAACCCCTCCAGGGATGGGGACTCCACACCCTCCCTGGGCTGTTCCAGGGCCTCACCACTCCCTCAGGAAAGAATTTCTTCCTAATATCCAATCTAAACTTCCCCTGACACAACTTGAGGCCATTTCCCCTGGTTCTATCATTAGTAAATTGGGAGAAGAGCCCCAGCCCAGCCTGGCTACAGCCTCCTGTCAGGGAGCTGGAGAGAGCAGTGAGGGCTCCTCTCAGTCTCCTCCAGACTAAACATGATCTCCAGATCCCTCACCAACACAAACCTCAGACTTTCCATCAAAATCAGGTGCCTATTGGCAAAAGTAGATGCTGAAGAGACCTCACTGCAGAACCAGCTCCTTGGTACAAAACTACAGGCCCAGAATCAAAGAACTGTCAGGGTTGGAAAAGACCTTAAAGCTCATCCAGTTCCACCCCCTGCCATGGCAGGGACACCTCCCACTAGAGCAGGTTGCTCAGAGCCCCATCCAGCCTGGCCTGAGAAACTGCCAAGGATGGAGCTTCCCCCACCTCTCTGGGCACCCTGGGCCAGGGTCTCCCCACCCTCCTGGGGAAGGAAGAAATTCTTCCTCATGGCTGAGCTGAATCCACCCAGCTCTAGATTTAATCCGTTCCCTCTAGTCCTAAGAACATTTCCTTCAAAATGTTTTCCCTGGGCTTTTCAGGCAAACCAACCACTTCTTAGGAACTGGGAAATGCTCTCAGATGCCACAAGATTGGGGTGCTGAAGTTTCATACCAGGAGATAAAGAGATTCTCAGACAATACAGCAGAAGGTTCCAGAGATGGGCACCTATATCAACAATAATCAGTTAAGTGCAAGTGCCTTTGGAGATGATTTGGGCAGTCTGTGCTGTGCCCTGTGATGCTGGGTTTATGGAAGAGCCCAGCCAGGACAGCTCTCTACACCCACAGATCATAACACAAGTGACACCTAGAGTAGTAAAAAATTCATTTCTCCATCTTCCCATATCCATGGGAAGCTAGCTCTAATAATACTTTACATTATACTATTTTACAAATAGGAGTATTCTAAATGAATATAAGTGTTTTGATAGTTACTTGTGCGTTTGTTTTTCCCTCTTTGCACACTGGATGGCTTTCCAGTTACAGGACAGAGCACTGACAAATGGCTTTGTACATGTATCAAACCTCAAACCAAAGTAGCTTTTGAAACACTAATATTATCACTCAGTACTTCTATTGCTCTTTCCATCTTTCACAAGCAGCCAGCAATGTAGTATGGTAACAGCTTTATTGCTGTGCTCCAGTCCCTTCAACAGGTCCCATCCTGGTGCCACACTGATGCTCCACATGACACCCTCTCCCTGGAGACAGTCTGTGATTCTGTGATTCGATGATTCTGTGACTAAGAGCTGTAATTGGCTGTGGAGATTGACTGTGGAAGAATTACTTTACCTTGAGGGTGGTAGAGCAGTGGAACAGGCTCCCCAGGGAGGTGGCTGAGGCCCCATCCCTGGAGATATTCCAGGTGAAGTTGGACAAGGCTCTGAGCAGCCTGGTCTAGTTGAGGGTGTCCCTGCTCACTGCAGGGGGGCTGCACTAGATGACCTCTGGACGCCCCTTCCAGCTCTAAACATTCTGATTCTATGATCCCCTGTATCTCCCCCAAAGGCAGGTTACATGTTGCACACAAATGTTTTGTGAGGACTTTGCCAGAACTTGGGGGCTCAACAAGGTGAAATGCTGTGTACCCAAGAGGCCCCCTCCTCCACCTTCTGTCACCTGTGCTTGGCCTAGGATGTCTTTGAGCGTCAGCCAGCATCTTCCAGCCTGGCACAGCGTCCAGGGTGGCTTCAAGCTTGTAGGAGTGTAAACAGCAGTTACTGCAAATTGCCATCAAGGAAGACTTTTCCAGATGCTCATAGTGGCAAAAATTACAGCACCTTACAGAGCACATGACATCTGCATGGTTTGGATCCCACCCTGTGGCTCAGCTATTCACCAGCACCCCAGTTCTTGGTCTGCAGAGGTGTTCCTGACTCCCATGGTCCAAACTGTGGAGAGGGGAGGGCAGCTGGAGAAGGGGAGAAGCAAGCAGAGTACTTGCTTCTCTCACAACAACAACAGCGCAACGACCCTTTAATTCCCCAAAGAATCCCAGAATCATTCAGGGTAGAAAAGCCCCTTGGGATCATCCAGTCCTAATCTACAAAGCTCACCCCTAAACCATGTCCCTCAAAGCCACATCCAAACCACCTTTCAACACCCCCAGGGCTGGGGACTCAACCCCCTCCCTGGGCAGCCTGTGCCAGGCTCTGGCTACTTTTTCAGTGAAGAATTTTTCCCTAATGCCTAGTCGGCCCCTCCCCTGGTGCAGCTGGAAAGGTTCCATTCTGGCAGAGAGGTTGAGATCCTCCTCTGAGCACAGCTCCCTGCGCTGACTCCTCCTCCCACCTGCACAGCACCCAGGATACGTCCCAGTGCCTCTGATCTTCCATGTGCCACCCCAGGTCCACACTGGCTGCTCTGTGCCCCCCCAGGCACGAGGGCCAGGCCACACAAAATAAACTGGTTGTCAGGGACATTTCCCACCTGGCATCTCTGGGAGGAGCCGTGTGCATGTGGTTTGTGTGTGTGTGTGGCTCTGATTTCAAACAGAGGACAAAATGTGTGGTTTAAATCATGTTTTCATTTTGGCTCTTTCGTTAACTGCAAAGCCCTTTATTTTAGGGTTTGTACAAACTATTTTACTGAACATATTATCTGCAGCAGATTACACAAGCACGTCTGTTATCTGTGTTAGTCATCACTTCAGACCCTGGAATATAACTCATGGCAGTCTGGATTTAATGAATGTTTGAATTAACCTATACCTAATTTCTTGTGCTTTAAAACCTAAATCTCATTGAAAGCTGAGCTTTGTTTACTTCCCAAAATTGATCTGAGGGCCATTTGGAACACTTAGTGTATTCTAAAATGTGATCATATCAACAATACATGCTCCAGTTTGTTTTAAAGTGAGTTTTTCTTTCTTATTTTACATAAATCATTTTAAAAAATCGCTCACTTTTCTTTTCTTTTCTTTTCTTTTTTCCTGGATCATAATGTACTCACTTGGATTTTAAACCTACACAGCTCACAGGCCAATTTTTCAAACAGGATTCTAAAGCTATTTGTGGATTAGTTTCTGTTTGCTACTTGTAATCTGCATTCCTGAGGCAAGCATGTTAAAATGACTGAGGATTTTCATCGAGCTAAGTGATTATACTAAATAGGGCAATTTTGGGTGCTCTCAGTTTCTGTGTTTAAAAATATAATGCAGAAGAAACCAACACCACATTTTCTGTTAAACCACAGAGGGCACTGTTTGTTCTCAGTATGAAGTGACCCTGTTACAGCCTCTTGTTACTTTTCATTAAGCTATTTACATTAAGAACTTAAATTTAGCCCTTTCCCCCTTTTTTTTTTCCCTTCTTTGATTTAAAAATTAAGCAGGCGTATTACACTGACCCACACTCATCTTCTCTCAGCTTCCCTCCTCTCTTTACTGCTTCCCCACCTTACATGGAGCCAGGGAGTTTCCTTCACAGCAATGGGTTTGGAGAGGTAGAAACTGCCCCATGGTTGTTTTGATGTTAATTTAATGTGCCTTTTTGGGTTCAGGAATTGCAGAGAGGGAGGCAACGTCCCACTGGAAACAATCAGAGTTTTCCTCTGGTGCTTTCGACAAGGCTGCAGTAGAAGAAATAAAGCAAGTCAGTAATGTGAGATTGAGTCAATTGGTTATGTCAGTTTTGTGATTATTTTTATCTACTGCTTGAAATATTCTGAACAAAACACGACGACATTTTCAGTTTTCTTAACAAAAAATCATTATCCAGAAAATGGACAGAAAAAAGAAATAGCAACATTTGCAGGTTTTGGTAAAATAGAGATTGTGGGTTTTGGTTTTTTTTTGTCCTACGACTTATTTATTTATTTATGAAAAAATGCAGACAAAATACCAGAATTCCATGCAAAACAAATTTGGATTTCTCTTGTCTTAGATTTGTGTTGATACAAAGTGTCCCTAGATATTGTGCAGAGCATCACACACAAACAATATAAACTGTTTATAACATTAAAAATCCTGGTAGATTAAAAGAAGGGAATAAAAAGTAGAAATGGAGTAAACTGTGAACATGAGATTAGCAGAGATATTCTAGTTCACTGGTGTTTGTGTCAACTGCAGTGCACATCTGGGACATCCCAGAATCCCCCGAGGTTGTTTTACTGTTGGTTACTTTTTTTAGCAGCTCATCTCCCCCTCTAGCAGTGACCCCTGTGAGCTCTGCTGGTTCATTTGACAGGTGTTCCTAAGGATGCCCTGCTGGGGTTTGGCCAACACTGGGTTAGTCACAACTCCCGGGCCTGTAGGTGGTTGTACAGCACCAACACTTGTTATTTGCACTGTTATCACTTTGGTTGACACCACTATTTCTCTGCAGAACTGTGAAATCAGGGACGTTGGGAAAACTCAAGTCCAACTTTCTGCTCAAATTGGGGTAACCTCTGGGGCCAGACCATGTGGCTCAGGTTTTGAATCCTCCAAGGATGGAGACTTTACAGCCTCTCAGGACAAGCTGTTACAGTGGTGGATTATCTGAGGGTGATTTTTTTTCTTATATCCAGGTGGAATCCTTGTTCCAACTGATACCTGTTGTCTCTTGTCTTCCTGACGTGTCCCAGGATAGACCCTTGAGGAGCTCCTCTTCTCACCAGTCACTGTGTAGTGTACTATCCAGTAACCACTACGCTTTAAAAGGGACAATACAGATGGTTTCTTATCCATCCTTTAGTGCTCCCATTGGGATTGTAAAGACTGATTTGGACATAAGGATGCTGGAGGATGCCATGCTGAAAATGCTGCTAAAGAAAGCCTGGCTCATGAGAAAGGTGCTGTCCTTGGGTCTACACTTACAGGGACAGATTGTAAGATGGCTAATCAGAAATTACTCTGCTGGATTCTGTGTTTTTTTCCTGTTAAAAGATGAGACAGGGTTGAAATTCCCTTCTGAGAGCAGTCCAACCAACTTGTCTCTTGCTACAAGGTGAAGGACAATAACTTTCTGGAGGTTTCTTTGAACGTATGCAGCAGAACAGGACTGAACTCGTTTGAAAGTGACCTGAATATGAGCTTGTCCATCCCAGCAACAGGCAAACTCTGCTGCACAGCTGGAGGGCTCCTTCCCCTGAAGGCAGTGCCAGGGACGAGGGCACTATCCTGCGTTTGAGGTGACGTGCGTTGGAGGGTCGGGTCTGCACTGCCATGGGACAGCTACAAAAACAGAGATAGTTCTGCAGGAGAATCTGTTTTTTTTTTAGAATGGTTTTCATGTACTTCTTTGCCTGTCTGATTTTCAAAAACTGGAAACATAATCTGGGCTACAGGGCCACAAAGTCATTACAAAAGCCTTGCACAGCACAAATCTTGCTGTTTTTGGCTTTTCCTTCTCCTCCATATGCCAATTCATTCCTAGCTATGCTTATCAAGGGATCATAAGCATTTTCCATCTCATTTAATTTTTGAACTTGGAGTTCAGTATTCTGCAACACAGAATATTGGAACTGCTTTAATTTGCTACGTTTAGTCATATCCTGAATATCTAAATATTATTAAACATAGGGTTCCTTTGATTTTTCCTTTTAAGTGACATAGAATGAATTTGTAGAAGAAAACGCAGTACTTAAGTTATCCATAATGCATCTGTTTATGTTTCCAACTGGTGTACTTTATCACCAAGTCGTTGGTTTATATTATAAAATGATGGTTGTGTAATAAGTAGTTAGCAGAAACCACAGGCACGCCTTTGAAATAACACTAATGGCCATTTTTGATGAAATATATAAGACATTGTGAAAATGATTTGATGAAGAAATGTATTTACTTCCTGTTAACAGTGAGTATGTTGAAGCCCTTTAATCTCTGCTGCACAGCTAAACATCTATTTCTTTATTATTTGGAGGGGGGGGCATTAGTTTGAACTAGGAAACACCACTCAATAATCAAGAATCTTTAAAGCAAGTGAATTTGTTCAGGGAAAACTCATTAACAGGACAAAGTGAAAAAAAAAAATGTTCAGGTGTAATGGTTTCAGATCCAAATACAATTAACTGGTAACCTTGGGAATTAGTTATTCTGTTAACAGTTATTCTGTTATTTAGTCCTTATCTTTTCCTATAGTCATCCAGTTTATGGTACTGAGGATCCATTTGTGCTCTCTGAGTTTGTGTATTTAAGAAGCAATAATTAATAGTAAATGATAAAGCATTCTGGAAGGGCCAATGATGGCATTTTTAAGACTAAGATTTTCTCCAAAGGGATGATATCTCTGGGTTTAAAGATGTGATCCTTGGACAGATTTAGTGTTTCTGTCTGTGAAATGCTCTTGCTTCAAAAAGACCCTTTCTCTCTAGATCAGGTGCAATGCGTTGTGCAAGGTGTTATTTTGCACAGGATACATTTGAAGAAGTAATTTATTATTTTTATGCGTTGTTGTATTTAAATGCTATCACAAGCAGTTCCAGCTTGCAGTCTTGTCCTCAGAAAATTGTTCTAAACATTGACTACTTTGTCCACCTGATGAGGATCACATGCATAATGCAGGGGGAGGGTTATTTTGAGAAACCAAAATAACAAAATACCGAACTTTACCAGCTTGAAGAAATCAGTCAATTTGGATATTTACTCGTTCATATTTTTGACATTTTGGACTTGTCAAATTGAATTCAGAATCCTGTCAGGATTTGATATCAGAAGTAGAATTATGTCCTTTGTTTCCTGACCATATGTCATATGTCACGTCATATGTTCATGACATAAAATATGGTTATATCAGAAAGCTTTGGGGAAAATCCAGGTCTGTATGTGCTTAGCAAAGACTTATTTGATATAAGGAGCTAAAAAAGTATTTTCTGCCTGGCTGTAGTCACCCATTTTCAGCCACCCTGCCCCGAGTGGGAGGCTGATGTCAGTGGAAGTTGTGCAGGGAGGCTGGTTGAAAAGCTGAGCAGGAGTAGGCTGGGATAGGTCTGAGAGAGCAGAGAAAGGCAAGACAATCCTGGAGCTGAGGACAAAGAAGTCTAAAGCAGCTGAAATCCTCCTCTGAGAGTCAAAATATAGCCAAAGGTCCTGAGACTGGTTTGTTGTTGTTTGATTTTGCCTTTTTTTTTTTTTTAATGAGGTTTTTCACTATTAGTTTCAGAAGTTGAAACAATTGATTCCTCAAACAACATTATCAAGACTGCAAAATGAAACACTGAATTCAGTGTATAAAATGCAAATGCTAAGCCTCCAATTGGCCCCTTTTTCCTCTATACAGGTCCAAATTACTGGCTGGAATGCTCAATTATTAACAGAGATGGTGCTTCTTTCCACTCAGACAGCAGAGTGTCAACTCTTAATTACTGAACAGCTCTTGACACAGCTCAGTGTGTCCCACAGAGGATTTCCCTCATGCCATTCAGCTCCAGCTTTGCTGACAGGCAGGTTCCTTAGTGCAGGTTTGTTTTCTAGGGATGGTAGTGGGAGTGATACAGAGTATTTCTTCATACTAATCACTGAGTCATTAAACCAGCAGATTTTGTGATACAAAAGGGATATTAGTCTAGTTGTAGAGTAGGCTGATGAAATATTTAGGAGACCACAAGTAATTATTTCTGTTAGTCACCCTTTCTGAGTCTGTGGAGTACAGAACATTACAGGGACTTAGCTCCTGGGGATTGTATCTGGGGGTGCTTAAGAGTCAGGTGGAAATATCTTCAGCAAATAAAGTCTTTGCTGTTAGTGACCACATAGAATCATAAAACCATAATGGGTAGAAAGGAACAGGGGAGGGTCAGATTGGGCAGTAGGGAAATTTTTTTCACTGGAAGAGCAGCCAGAGCCTGGCACAGGCTGCCCAGCGAGGGGGTTGAGTCCCCAGCCCTGGGGGTTGTGAAGGGTTGTTTAGATGTGGGTTTGAGGGACATGGTTCAGGGGTGAGCTTTGTAGAGTAGGGTGAATGTTGGACTGGGTGATCCCAGGGGTCTTTTCCACCTGAATGATTCCATGATTCTATAACTTCTGGGATGATCAAGTCCAATCTTAATCCTTCAACCCTCATCAAGTGCAATCTTCATCCACATGTGAAATGTCTGGGTATGAGCTGGTATCCAAGTTTTCAGAATCACAGAATCACAGAATGTTAGGGGTTGGAAGGGACCTAGAAGATCATCTAGTCCAACCCCCCTGCCTGAG
>JANHGL010003735.1:0-78202 GCA_024611195.1 Ceyx melanurus | reverse complement strand
CATTTATGTCAATGTGATTCTTCTATTGGAGAAGCCAAAACTGGACACTTCTCCAGATGCTGTCTCACAAGTGCTGGGTAGATAGGACAGATCACCTCACTTGACCTATGTTTTGTGCTCTTGTACACGTAGCCTATTATTTGATTTTTCTTAATTGCAAAGACTAATGATTCATGTTCAGAATGAACATGCTATAAGGACACAAATTGTCCTTAATTATATCTAGTCTTTGCCACCAAGGTGTGTTTCTGAGCACTTTTAAAAAATGTTATATCAAGTCATAT
This sequence comes from Ceyx melanurus, assembly GCA_024611195.1. Classification (NCBI taxonomy): domain Eukaryota; kingdom Metazoa; phylum Chordata; class Aves; order Coraciiformes; family Alcedinidae; genus Ceyx; species Ceyx melanurus. Next base: position 77,918 of record JANHGL010003735.1, on the reverse strand, counting down.
TCCAGGCTACCATATTCAGAATATCTCAATGTACATCTTATTGAATAGTTTTGCAATAGTCTTAAGTAATGTTTAAGCCAGTCTTCAGCTACCCTGGCTATTCTGTCTTGAATAAACTCTTTTGTCTACTTTTGAATTAAAACTTGATTTTTGCTATATAACTTGTGATGTGAAGAGTTAATACAGTATTTCTGTATCTTGCTCTGCCTATACCCTCTCTTTCTTTACATATTTCAAAAGCAGTTTCAGACTTGAGTATGATCTGCTGTGTAGTATATATGTCCTGGACTATTCAGAATAGAATGAAATTACAACAGTCCTAATTTCCTGAGAAAATACTTTTGACTGAGCAAATAGGAAACTTAACTGTTGGGTGCTTCTGTAATCCTGTAGTCCCTTGCTAGATGATTAGAGCACAAATTACTCTTTTGAAACAAAGCAAAATTTACTGGTAGCCAAAGTGTAATTACTTTGAAATATTCATCCCTGATATGTGCCTGCAGGACCTCCTCTCTGTAAGGATATTGTCTTTTTCTTCATATGTCACTGACTACATGTATAAATACTACCAAAAGTCTTTGAGTTTTAAAACATGTCCCTGTTCTACACTGGGACAAACACACTGCCCCCATCCCTCTTTTTCTGGGTGAAAAGGAGGTAGCAAGTGATTCCCCATCAAACCATTCTACAATGAGGCTGCTGAGATACTGGAACAGGTTTCCCAGAGAGATGGTAGATACCCCAGACCTGTAGACATTCAAGGTCAGGTGACATTGGACTCTGAGCAACTCATTTATTTTAAGATGTCCTTGATCAATGCAGAGAGGTTGGAGTAGATGACCTTTAAAAGCTCCTTCCAACTCAAAGCATTCTATGATTCTATGAAATCTGGAAAAGGAATATTAATGAAGATACTGGGGAACTGGTTTTAAGTTCCTGTTCTGCTATACTTCCTATTCCCTTATATGCATACTTCTTGATACCCTTATATATCACTGTGGGCTCTACTGGGTGTCTTGTCATGTCCTGTGCTTGAGATGACACCATCCTCTGCTTGTTCTAGGCCAAAAGGAACATGAGCACAATAAAGACAGTGGCCTAACTACCAGGCCAGGGTTTATTTCATCTTCCAAAACAAATGCCTTGGACCTGAAAGAAAATACAGAAGGCTAGTTTTTGATTCAGCTAATTTGTGTCCTTACAGTTGTTTTGAATCAGCTTCTCTGACAAAAAAAAAATAAATCCTAAAGTGCAGCTGAAATATTCCTTACTACCTGTATTTCCAGAATTTGCCTTTTGGCTTTGTAAAGAGATTTTAGTTCTCTTAAGGTGAAATAATGTCTTGGAAAGAAATCAATCTTATTTCCATAAAAACTATAGCTTCTAACTCCATCAACTACAGCTTTGTGGACCACATAGTATATTTTTAATTAAAGCCCATTTAGTAGATAAATACTGAAATGCAACGTACAACAGATTTTTAGACCTAGCCTTGAAAGCTGACCTGCTTGAGCTTGGCTCATACCTTCAAAGGGCTGAGTCCACAAGGACATTTGCTACTTCTGTATTCACGGCATTCCTCCTCTCTTTCTGAGCTCTAGTTGGCTGTGCTCTCTGAAAGAAATAGATGGTGCTCTGTCTTTTCAAATTGATAAACAGAGTTCTGTCTTCCAAAATGGAGGATTTCTACATAAGTGCAAGAAAAGCCAAGAAAAAAGCTTATTACTGAAATGGAAATAGTAAGAACTTTTTTCCTGTACCATCCTGGAATTTTCAGACGGTTTGCTGCTTCCTTTTTCTGTACACACAGAGCTGTTTTAGAAAGCAGCTTCCTTCACTCTTTGGAACAAAACGAGTTAAATACTGCAGCATAAAGTGTGTGGTGCACACTGAAAATGACTTGCAGATAACGCTGATAAGACATGAAATTTTTATACTTGCACCTATGCATTTTGTTTTACTCAGAAAATTCATGCCCTTAAAAATCAGAATGTATCCTTGTCCAATCTCAGACAAACCTTATAATGTTGTAAATTTAATAATGAAAGAATGTTAATAAGGAATGGATATATGATGTGTCTGTGAGAAGCTTTATCACTTCATTCCATGGAGTAAAGAGTGAAGGACAACTAGAGTCTAATTTAACTGCATAGGCTAAGTGTCCAAATTAAGGCAGGATGACTTTGGATTCCAGCTTCATACAAAAATAAAGATAAAATTCATCTGAATTGGGAAACAAAAAAAATATTAGTAGACAAAAGTGGGATTTCATTCCATTCTCAGTTACTCAGTTAAATTTGCACTTCCTTTAAAGAAAATGAAAGTGTCAACTCTTTATATTCAGATTTAATGGTATTTTGCAAATGGTTAATAAAATGTAATAGGCTTAAGACAGCAGTGCCTTCTACAGATGAATTCCAGTGGTAAGCATTTTAGGTGGAAATGCAGGCATTTGGAATTCAAATTGAAGTAATTTATTAAGTCACCTTCTAATCTTCAGCTTTCTGTAAACCAACTCTAAAAAGAAACCAAGTGAGGTGCTTGTCTACAATACTCAAGCTCCAGTACATTACATAAAATCAGTGTCAAACAGTCCTGTTTGGTTGAGAAATGTTCCAAACTGATGAGTGTGGGTCTCCATTCAGGTAGATAATTTGTTTGCAGAGACCAGTTAAAGACCTGTTTTACTCAGTTTGTTTATCTTGAAATTAATTTTACTCTAGTGCCTACTGATTACAATAAGCTTTTGTTTTGATTCTGCAGCTGTTTGCTTTGGCATGGAAGGTGGGAAGAAGTTCTTTTTGTAGCTGGTCTCTGCTGATCCCAGAGCTGTAGAGTAGTATCAGGCTTATATTCTCCCCTTTCCCAAGCCAGGGCTGCCAGCCTGCCCAACATAAGGTGTTAAACAGACAGAGTGTGAATAGAAGGGTTTAGCAGATCCATTCAGGGACTTGTCTTCCAGCTCTTGGACCAGCCCTTTCTTGCCCTCTGTATCCTCCAAAATGGTAACAGCTAGAGATCCAATACCCAGAAAGTCAGCAGGAGTCATGCTCTTCTATTTAAAATATTTTAATGGAAGGCTCTGTAGGCAAGTTTTAGATGTTAATTGGTGAGCCAAAAATTATTATATTTAATTTAGTTAACCTTTCAACAACTCTAATGTAATTTTTAGTACCTAATCCCCAGAGATATGGGATATCACTCCTTTATTTCACCTGATCTAAGGTCCAGAGTGGGTTTGTTTTGTTCTGCTTTGCTTTGTTTTGCTTTTATAATTTGGGAAGATATGAAACTGCCTCTTACATCCTTTACATGACTATTATGTGCCACTCCCTTTCAAAGAGTGCAAGCAACTGCTGCATCAGCCCCTATCTTCCAGAGTTGTACAGGAGAGCACTGGAGCACTGCTCCCGTACTTGAGACAGTTGTGACAGAAAGTATAGCTGAAGTATCTCTATCAATCCATACTCCAACATGGTACTGAGGACTGCCATTTCTTAGGCAGCATTCATCATCCAGCTTGACATCTGCTCAGATAGTTTTCTGCAGCTGCGTTTACTAATCTAGTGCATTTGTTTATTTATTATTCCGGCTGCTCAATGAATGCCAAGATCAGACAGAGTTGGTATGGAGTGTCCCCATAAAACACCTGCATTATAAAGTTAGATGCATTCTTCCGTGAGGTTCCACTACACCTCAAGCACTGTGTAGCATTTAGGGACCACAGAGAGCATCAAAGACATTTTTGTTTCACAAGCAGACATGTTCAGACCAAAACTGGGTCTGAATATCGCTTTTACTACTCTCAGAATTCAACTGATTTGTGGTCGGAAGATGATTCATTCAGATGTTTAAATATCTCAGACTTCCATAGGTTAAAATTTTTTTAAAACCCATATTCTACTGTATTCCTTTGTTACATAGAATGACACACCTTTGTGAAGTAGGTGCACACTTTAATGGGAGCTTTAACTGTTGATTTCCCTATTTCTGTCACCATTATAATATTACTTAATCACAGCTTTCTGTGTCTAATTTACCCAAGAGTATTTTTAATAGAAGCATAAAAGCAGTTCAGTGCTAGGTATGAAAAGAAAAGGAATTGGGGTCCAGTCTCTTTGACAAATACTCCATAACAAGGTAATTTTTAAAGGCATATCACAGAGCTCTGAGAGAATTAAACAAACACTTCAGAGTAATCCTGGTCTTTCAGATAAGCACACAATTAGATTATATGATTTATGTTAGATTATCTTAATTTATTTAGGAAAATATGTGAAACATTCCCAAGGAGTAAGGACAGATCTATATATCTTGAGAGACCTTTAACACACCCATGCTTCTGCCTCTTAAATAATAAACTAGAAATAACGTTTAAGTGTTAGAGCTTTTGTGATGTTTGAGAGCCTTTCTTACAAATTACGAGTAAAATGAACTGCTGCTTATTCTCATGTATGCTAACAAGTTTATACATCAATATATCCGATTTTTTTTCACTTCAGCATACTAATACATATATATCTTTAACAATCATGGGACACAAATGAACACATCTAAGGACAAATAGGTAACTTATAGAAAACTAAAAAAAGAGCAACATATCTATGTATGGTTTTGTCAAATAAAAACTATTAATTCCATTAAAGGACTATACATATTGCATTAATGAGATGTGGAGAGAATTTGTTTGCTACATAATTTTCTTAAGATAAAGTTTTTATTTTCACATTGAGAAGTCAAATTATTTAAGATACACACAGAACACAAAATTGTGGGAACTTAGGTGAGTTTGTCTTCTTTTTCCTGGAAGACAGGAAAGTGAACAGACTGTGGTGGATCTTCCCAATCCAATCCAATCCAATCCAATCCAAAATCATTTGTTCAATTGGTTCCTTCTTTTAATTTAAGTGAAGAATTTAATGTGGGTAAAGACTGTATCACTGACTCCCCTCTGAAAGCATCAACTGAAAGAGAGCTCACATTTTGGCTACTGTTCTCTTAATGCTCTCATAGCACATCTAATTATATATTTATACTTTACAAACCACTCTGTGAGCATTTGTGGGTTTGTTGGATTGTTTTTTTTTTCTTTACCCTGTCACACACATGTATTTTAATATTTCAGAGATATTTGTTTACAATGCAATCAACCTATTCACCCAGACTTTAAGGTAGCCACTTCTATTTCAAATGAGAGGCAAACCTGGCAGACAGGTTATGAACAAGCCACGCAGCCACCTTCTTTATGAACTTTAGGTTTATAGAATTATCATAATGTTCTCTCAGTTTTGAAATAAAATATGCAGGGATGATAGTTAATGAGACATCCAGTCTAAATGAAGTAACTAAAATTAGCAGAAGCAAGAGGTATCACATGTGATGTAAAGGTCTTTCATTTTTTATCACTAGCTCTCCTGTACTGACTTGAATGGTTTGTGTAATACTACACCTGTTAATGAGCACAGGAATCTTTAAATATAGCAATTGTATTCTACTGTGCGTTGTTTACAATAGAGTGAAACATCCAAGGTTGAATGAGAGGACTATGTCTCCCAGGTTTCTTGACCAGACATGTATAACCATATATATGTATATGCATCGCTGTATGTCAGGGTCCTCCTTTTTTAAGATATAAAAACTACATGTTGAGAAGACAAGCAAAACCTCAGATGAATACAAGACACAATGATGGTCTCAGATTTTAAGAGGAGTGTGGCTTTGGATTTTTTTTTTTCTTCTTTTGTTATAACCACATATACCTGACATAGGTACAGTATTGATCTGCCTACTGGTGGTGAAGCTGGCTTTTTGTTCATCTGATAGTTGTGTTACCCTAAAGCTGCATGTCAGTTCATCAAAATCAATTCTCTTTTGATTTTTGCAACAGCAGAGATGGGTCATCTAACAAATGACAAAGGGGCCTATTCATGACAAAGCGATTGTTGCATTACAAGTACAATTTTGTAGGAATTTAAAAAAAAAAAAAAAGCACAAGAACACAATTTCTACTGCATCATTTACTGTCTCACATGATTCCTCAGACCTCTTGAATGTCACATAATACAGTGGTTAGAGAGTCTTCAGAGTAGACTTCTTAAAGAGAAACACACTGGATTCAACAGTATATCTTTTTAATAGAAGAAAAATATTCTTCATTTAAACATATTTCCTAACTCTTTGCAATAAATTAAGAAATACCTTAAATGACAGAACAGATCCCTCTCCATATTACTCATAATATTAGCTACTTTTTTGTAGTTACTTAGCGCAGATTATATAGGTGAGGCAAGACCTCGCTGTTCTGGTATGTGAACTGGTCATTTCTCCTGCTAAACAGTTACAAATGCTGCCCCCAAGGTTGGCTTGTCTGCAAAACTCAGATGGTGTCTGGAAAAAGATCCATTTGCTAATTTTACAGAGATTTTTACAAGTTCAATGCCAACAACTGATGAAAATGTAAGAATTAAAGAAAAGGAGGGCATAAATTAATATTTTCAGGAAACACATTTCTTAAGTTGATATTTTTGCCTGAATGACAGTTTGTATACGAGCAACAGTGAGTTCTTGCAGAACATAGATGTCTTTGTATACATGCATTGGATTAACAGCAAATCTTAGATTTAAACAGTGTGAAAGTTTTCCATGGGGTTGGGGGTGTCCTTACTTATGTCCACATGTATAACATCTTGGACATATGTTTAACTATGTTGTATTGCAAAGTTTGGAAAACTGCTGATTTACTGTTTGGAGGCTCTTGTTTTGGAGTATCTCTTGGCTGCCACAGTGTTGAGAATGGTACTTATGATCTCTTTGTTTTCAACGGCCCTGGAGTTGTGCTTTAGGAAAGCAAGGATTTAGCAAAGTGGTTGAACTAATTCCCTTCTCTGATTATTCTTAACTTTTTTCTTAAACGTGATGTTATTATCTATTTGATGCCTAACTGGCCACACAGTTGACCCTAAGACTGGTACACTGGAAGAGGTTTGTGCCTAGGAAGGCTGTAGTTCCCTATCAAATTTGTCCTTTAATAAAGTTTTCTGAGTTGTTTTTTTTTTTCTCCAGAAATTCTTAAGAACCATATAATACTGATGGTTCTTAAGAACTTTAAAAGGGAGAAGAAAATACTTTCTCATTATTAAATTGTCTTGTTTGTAAGTATTGCCAGGTTAGTGAAGAATACTCCTAGAAGTATTGGATGGGGATGGCACACACCTTCTTGAAAGGAGGCAGCCTCCAGCCTCAAACTCTGTGGACTATTTTGCAAAGTCTTTGCCTCCTCAACCAAGTCAGAGGGCTTCCAAGTGCATGTTTAGGTACCATCTGTACTGATGGTCATGACATACATTTATTGGAAACATAATATGACTGAGGGCTGTGGGGCATGCTAGCACCCTCATTGGAATTGGGACTACATTTACTCCAAACTTTCTCTACCAGCTTATGGAAACGACAAACATTAGGCCACTCTGGGCTTGTTGTTGTTGTTGATTTTATTATTGCCAGAGAACTCAAAAGAGAAACAGTTGCTGTTTGTCAATCAAAAGGAATAAAAATGCAAACAATGACAGAATTATGCCTGTATGGATGTATGATTTGCATTTAGATTTATGTAAATAGCTATGGAAATTAAATTGGCACTTGGTTTTCAGTAGGTTACTGGTATGGTTCATGGAGTTGCAAAGTTTGAACAGTCTCATTTTAGTTCCTGTGGTCACAGGAGTAACTCTTCTCTACAGTTGATTGTTCACTATTCTTTTTTATATTTTTGCAATAAGCTAGTCATTTCCCCCCACTTATAAACTTGAAACTATTGAAATTGTTTTTAGCTCAGGAAGTTTTAAGCATGCATATGCTTTTTCTGCATATGAATATTCTTGTGTGTTTTAATTTATAGGCACAAAACCATCAATTTACTGATCTTTTCAGCAGAGGGATTAGACACCAGTAGCCAGGACAATGTTGGGACAACCTTTTCACAGCTGTTTAAGCACAGAATAAAAATGCTTATTGATCCTACTGAAACACCTAAGACTATTATTATTATTACATATCCATTTATCCTCTGGTGTTAGATTTGTCTTGCAGACAACACACTTTACAGCAAGGTGTTGTCCAGACTGCTAGGAAAATGCATTGCTCTGAGGGACATATTACTATTTGTACACTGTACTGCAATCTTATTCCTCATATGAATGGCAAAATTACATTAACTTCATTGGGAAGGGTGTCAGTCTGCCAGTCTGAGTTTTGGGTAAATCTATATTCCAGTGTTTCTTTTGGAACTGTGCAGATCTGAAATGCCTTTTCCTTAGGACTACTTTAAGGTCATAATATCTACAAGTACTTTAATAATAGTCAATACATTCTCTTTGCCCATTTAATATATTCTGAAATTATCAATAACATTTGCCTCTTCTCTAATAAAAATGATAATTTTTGTTCATTTTTTCTTGTACATACATGTGATTTAACTTGAGGTGCCTGGTACAGAGATGCTGGGAGTTTATCAAGGCTTTTTTTTTTTTTTTTCTCCCAACAGTCTCCTTTTGGAGAGAGTTAGTTTGCAAGCTATAATGAGAACTAGGTTAAAAGAAAAAGGGCATTTTAGTGGAGGAGTGAATTAAAATTCAGCAGCCTAATATCAGCAGTAGTTTATTACAGGGCCTTCTAAAAGGCAGCTCTGTGTCTTTTTTTTGTGTGCACTTTTATTTCCTTTGATATCAGCAGGGGAATTTTCTCTACAAGACCCATTCCCATCTCACTTTTCTGCTTTCAGATCCCTGCTGCTCTGGGTTTTCTCCTTTCATTTTGATATCTGTTATATTCTTCAACCTTCCCACTTGAAGGTTGTAGGAAGCTCGATATTGCCCTTAAAATAGAGAACACAATTGACGTGAAAATTCTTCAAGGGTTGGCCCTGCTTTTCATATATGTTGAAAAGAATCCTTCCACTTACTGTGAGGCCTTGGCAGTGGTGGAGGTAAAATCTTCAGGACACCAGACCAGGAAAATTCTACTAGAAATGGTAACTTGTTACTGTCAGTTTCAGTTGTTTTACCACATCCTTAATAAGAATCTATTTGAGTATTCTACAATTACGCAATAATAAGTAATAATTATGGATATATACACCTATCTCTAATGCTGCTACTGAATTTAAAATGTGTTGTTGTAATGAACTGCTGCTCAGATGTTCACCCTCCACAAATGTGGCAAACTCCCTAGTGTAGTTTGAATTAATTTATTCTCCATATTCCTCAGGAGAAAGGCTAAAAAGCCAATTAGGTGCTTCTGCAATACTAGGGAATCTCTTTCTAGACTCCCGTCGTAGTGTGGTTATGTTCCAAACAAAATAGTGTTGAAACCTCCCACAACTATCCTCTCAAGCTCTTTGCTGGCTCATCTTTCACTTGCTGGTGACCCCACGGTAGACTAGAAGGCGTGTGGTTATTGCACAGGCTCCACTCCAGCGGTGGCCTCTGGTGCATTTCTAGCTGTTACAAATAGATGGCACTTTTGACTTGTACTAGAGCAATTCCGTTGATAGAATGCAATACCTGAAAAAAAACCCAACCCTACTTGTTAGGGGTTTTCGTAAGTCAGGCACATATTTGTTATTACTTATATAGGGGCAAAAGAAATGAGACAGATTCAAATAGTCTGCCATGTATACCTTGGGCAGTGAGAGAAAAATGGAAATATTAAACGGTAGAATGGGCAAATCAAGTACCTTTGTAACATATTTTCAGACTCACACGCGGGTTTCTCAGGGCAAGCTGGAAGAGAATTATCTTTCAATACTGAGTTGCTTTAAACGTGAATGAGGCAATTGCCACAAAAGTCTCTTATTTGCTGCTTTTCTGGTCTACACGTGTGCGCACAGACACATACACACGGGGAGGGGGGGAGAAATCAGCCTGTTGTCTTGCAAGTGTTACTTATCATATTAATTAAAATCTGGTGACACGATAACACCAGCAGCTGTGTGGGAAAGCGAGGGAAATTAACAAACGTTTGATTTGTTGTGTTGCTAATGTGACACTTATTATACAGGTCACAGTAAAACAATACCTCAGCCCAAATATGCTAATACTGGTGGAGAACTGTTGCAGTTGTAAAAACATTGGTGTTTATTATAATGAGGCAAAATAGCACATTACCTTTAGCAGAGTGAATTGCTGTTTCTCAGGGCAAGAATAAAGTATATCTGAAGGTTTAATTAAAAAAAAAAGAAAAAAGAAAAAAACAAGATGTAGGGGAAAATAAAGTGAAATTGTTATAAAGCCTGTAAAATAAAAATAACTTCAGGTACAAAAAAGGACGTATAGCTCTTAGAAAGCAAAATGTTTAATTTCTAATGGACATGGAATAAATGGAGGATGCGTGCTTCTTCGTTTAGCATTCCAAAGAACTTTGTTGCAAGAACAAAAGAAAAATTCTTTACTAAGATACAGGTTAAGCTATAAAATACATGTAGCACTGGAAATGTAATTACATTTAGAAATGGATGTATTAACTGCCCATTTCCCCTGAGGAAAACTAATATCTAATCTTATTTTTAATGGTGGCTTATATCCAAACAACCAGTTTGATGACATTTTTAAACAAAGACCTTCAGACTTTAAATAATTATTCCCATGCAATTGTTGGATCACACAGAATTGCTTGCGGCTTAGTACCTCTTCCTAAACTTAATTGACCTATACTCTGGATCTGAGAGCTTTATATATACATAAAAATAAATAATTTTTTGGGATGCAAACCGTTACAGGAAAAAGTCTTCCCACAATTAAAGTAAAAATTAGGAGTATGCATTCAGCATTTTGTAGTTATTTACATCTTTCCAGGAATCATTGAAGTTTTATGTTTTCAAGGGTTTATTTCATTTTCACAGTGTTTTCTCAATCTTTGTACAATATTTCTGAGTTCAAGGAAGGATTTATTATTTTTTTTCTTTCTGATGTTTTGATCATTTTACTGAAATGGGGTGTATGAAGTCAACCATTTGTTTGACAGTCTTTGACAGCAGATTATGTAGATTTTGCCTGACAGAACACTAGTCATTCGGAACTGAATTCTGAGTGAGCAATCTAGATCAGAGGTCAGGCTGCGGGTTACAAATTGGGACAGATATTTCACCTTGCTGTGCAAAAGGACACAAAAAGCTTGCGAATCGGGAATTGGTGGGAACTAAAAGGTTAAAGCAGAGGTGATGCAATTACACAATATTTACAGCCTAAGATTGTGCTAAAGTCCTTTTGATCATCCTGCCTCTCCAGTTCATGGAAGTAGTGGGCTCTGATTTGGAAGTTTTCCCTGAACAACTGAAAATGCACTCTTTAAAGATCTGCTGTATGCCAAAACACTAAAATGTACCTGGTGTTACTTATGTTAACCATCATTCACCTTGGTTTCACTTTTAAATAGGTATCAGAGTACATAGGTGTACATGACAGAAAATAGTTCCTTATACCTCCCACTTTTTCAGAATAACAGCAGTATGAAAAATAAATATATAAGGTAAAGATAGTTAACTTGTGCAAAACTCATGTATAGAACACAGGGACTAGATATTTTGACTTTTCAAATGAAAATTGTCTTGTGCAAAAATGTAATACTGATACTCTGAATTTAATATTGGTAAATCAGAGGTATTAAAAAAAACCCCATATAAACCCAAAACAAACAACAATCAAACAACAAAACAACAACAAAAAAAACCCCAGACAAACCCAAAATAAGTGTTCTATTTTAGTAGTAACCAGACCATGATAAAAATGAAACCAATTTGCAAATATCTTAAGCTCTCAACAGAAACTCTGATTTTTTTCCTTTTAGTGATCAGTACTACCAGTTACACAAACAAAACAAAACTGACAAGAGCATTTGAGTTAAAGATTAAAAAAAAAAAAAGGACTAAATGAGAATGGTGACTTGTTTTAATTTTTTCCTCAGATTACTTAAAAGTGGAGGTTGTTTTCAGAGGACATGAGTGCAACATCTATTAATTGTTCTCATCTATTACACTCATTCTTTTATTGGTATCTCCCAAAACATAGCAAAAGTCAAAGCAGAAGAGGCTAAAGAAAATCCAGAAAGTGATTAAGTTTTGTTTTTGTTTTTGAAGAGTCTGTATAAATTAGATGGAGCTTTTGTGCAAACTTCCATCTTATAAGCATGAAAGAATGTCTCTACGTGTTCAAGAAGTTTAAGGATACCTGAATCAATAGTAAAGATGCTAGGATTACAATTTAAATCTACTAAGTAACTAAAACCTTAAAACCATTATAAACCATTATTGGGGGGGAGAGAAAGGAAAAAAAAAGAAAACACTTAAGGCTGATGGAGTATCAAGGTTTATTATTCTATTAGACTTTGACAATGGAATGAAATACAGAGACCTCTAACAATGTTATTAAAATAAAATTTCAAAGCTTGATTTTTCAATCATGCAGTCAAAGAAAGGAAGACATTTTACAGTCATATCCTGTAGAGTATAGGAAAGTTCTCTGTCAAAGCTGTGTAACATTTTGATTAAGTGCTTGATAGATTATAAATATAAGTCAGACCTAACAAGACAATGTAATAAATGGATCTTCTAAGAATGACTTCTGATCAATTTCAAATTACAGAAGTTTGTAATCTACTAATTTATTTCCTACATATACTCTCTTTAATAATGTCTTCAATTACATGCGTGTAGTTTTGTCTGTGTGTAGGTACTCAGTGTAGAAATACAAAGACTTGTAAGTGTATAAATGCATGTATACATACATGTATATGCAAGTACACATGTTGGCACATCCACATCTCCTTATCTATAATTTCAAGTAGAGTTTTCTGTTTCATGAGAGTTTGTTTTTGATTTGGTTTGTTGGTTTGGTTTTTTTTTCCATTAATATTATTTTGCATGTCATTAGATTATTTAAACCAATGGGTAGACTCGCCATGAATGTGTTCTGGAGCTGACCACAAACCCACTGATGATTACATAGGAAGTCAGTGGTAAATGCAGTGCCACAGAAAGACAAGTGCAAAGCCGTTCATGGTGCATTACAGTGAGCAGCAAAACACCCTGCTTTTTGCTGCTGTGCCTCATTTTCACTGCTGTATAACTTTGGAAGATTTTCGTCTAAGGGAAAAATATTTTGGTATGAACTGAGCAGTAGCTGATTCAGTTCTGTGCTCTCAACTTTTGTTACCAGTGCTGTTCATTGAAATAATATAATTTATTGATATAATTTAACCTCTCTCATATGAATTGTTTGAAAGCAACCAGTCTCTTAAGTACTATTGATCTATGCTCTACCCTGATTTTAATGGGCACTCTTATAATACTGTCTCTGGAACCTACTCTATTTGTCCCTAAGTACATTAATCTCAATAATTACAATTATATTCATTATAAAAATACTCCATGTAGTACCTAAAAAAATTTGACTCTTAGCTGGAAATAATTTGTCATTATCTTGTTCTGAACTGGAAGAAGCCTACCAAAAAGGCAGGAAATGACTAGGGAAAGAAGAGAAAAATTCCAAAGGGTTTATCTAACAAAGGAGAGACTGTTTCCAGTGAAAGTTGTATGACAAAACATGTTTAAAATGCATACATTCAATACTATAATAAGTTTACAGTCAATCGTTGGTTCATAGGTCATCAGTTGTGAATTATAATCTGAAATTACTTTCTTCTGAATAAGATCTGAAACTACGCAGGTTTTTCATATTAAAAAATCCTTACGGTTCACTGGGAGATTCATTATCAATGCAAGCCTGATAAATTTGGCAAGATGTTAACATTTATTACTAACATTTGTTTGTTTAGATTACTCTAACATGTTGTACAGTGTATTTATAATAAGCATTAGACCAGCAATAATAGGAACTTTCCTTTTGAAATGTCACAGATGTGCCATTCCCCTTAATTCTCCAGAAATATGGGAAGTTATGATAGAAAAGGGGGGGGTGCTGTTCAAAATATGCAATTTAGTTTTTACGAACAATTTTTAAAAAGACCAATTTCCATATATCAACACTTCTCAGTGAGTTCCATGAAACATTTTGATATGATTTACCAAAAACAGTTTTTGCATCAGGAACATTACAGTAGCTAATCTGCATCTGTAAGGAGTGGGAAATGGAATCACATTAGATATAAATGTAATGCAAAACAGAAAAAAAAGTTAATGCAACATTATGGTAGAGAATTTAAATGTACAACAGTGAGGATATTCAAAGTTATGGTTCCCACAGCAACAGTAACTCATATTTATTTACTTTGTAGCATTATATATGTTTTATTCCTTAAAGGAAAACTGATTTATTTTTTCCCAGCTATATAGGATAACATTCGTACATTAGGAAATATTTGTCTCTGAGATGAAACTGCGAACACCAAAAATATGCATGGAAATACCATTTGCACTAAAAGGCGAGAGAAATTTAGCTTGGGAGATGGATATTTAAATTAGTGTGCAGTAATTTAGTCCAATTAACTCTTTAATTGATGACCTGCCATGAAATTTGCTAGAAGTACTTGAATATTTCATCTGGAACTACTTGAATTTCAAATATTAAACTTTTGCTTAAATATTAGATGTTTTTCGTTATTTTGCATTTGACCTGACTGGAAGCTTTTTAACATGTTTTCTATTGAGCTTTTACACTGGCTGGAACATGTATTGCATAACCTTTTAGCAAAATGCTGAATTGTATTACAAGCTTCAGAAGAGCCTCCTAAACTGATTTAATCTGTCTCTTTCAAAACTAGCAGATCATGAACAATAGTAAGTATACAAGATGAAAAATAACCAAAAGGCTAACTATCTGTATTTGACTGCATGCTTCACCCTAATGTGGGCTTTATAATGATGAAGCAGGAATGTAATTTTGAGGTTGCTTTTTCTTTGCATAAAATTAACTCATTACATAAGAAATGAATAACATACCACTATAATCCATCATATCCTGCCATTAGGCTCCTCCTGTGCAGGTCATTAGTCAATGTGGATCCTGAACCTTCAGATTCCCCCATTGTAGACATGTACCACTCAAGTGACAAAGCATCTGTTCACCTCTTTTTGGGTACCAACCCCCAAAGCCATATTTGAAGCAATATTGGCTAGTAAGTTACACACAGAAATCCTGAGTTGTTTCTGTAGCTATGGCACATGGTTATGGTGCAGCAGTTAGTAATATGATAACTAAAGATTGTACATTTTGTATACCAAGGTTTGAAATACGTTTGGTTGCAGTTCCTTACCCTGTCTCCAGGGGACTTTGCCTTTAGTACAAAATTCATCATGCTGGAGGTAGCACTGTGTTTGTTAGGGCAAAATTGATGAGCACTTTTATGGTGTAAGAGCTAGCTGATGGTGTTAAGTTTAACAATAGAACAAAGCCAAGGCACAAATTGGGTCACTGTTCCATTGTCAGTGGTAGCATAGTCCTAGCATGAGCCAGGGGATACAACATTCCAGGAAATATACTTAAGGAGTATTTGGATTTAAAAGAGTAACCCTATGAAGGTGAACTTTGTCATGGCATGTGGTGCATTTTACTTGTCAACGTAGATGTCTGCTGGTCACCCACCACACTTAGGTTACAGAGAAGCTTAGGTTTGTATATTTGCTTTTTAAACACATGTGGTTCTGGGGATGATTCCTGGCCCTTGGGCCAAGTGAAACACAGAACTTTGTGTCTACCCAAACCCTACTCGTATTTTTCTGGGCAATTAATAGCTGGAGCACCTAAAAAGATAGACAGGACATAAACAAAGGGTTTTGTAGTATTGACTATCAGGGGCTCTGACATTAAACCTGGTCCTCACAGTGCTTTAATTGTGGTTTGTTTGGTTTTTTTTTATGCTAGTAAGCCTAGGGATGGAAAAAAAAATGTGGTATCATGAAGCTAGTTACTTGGTGCAAAAGGAATTTTCTTAGGTACTATGGCCTGTGAATATTGGTGGCTACTGCCTGGTAGCTAGGTGGGCTGTGGGAAAGGTGTTCATAAGGCATCCATCACACTCACTGACTTCTGGTCTAATGTTATGAGCACTTTAACAAGCTGTGCTAAATTAGACCCTAGACTTTTGTGACCTACCTCAAAATGTGTTTGTTATCAGTGTTGTGCCTGTAAATCTTTACATGCTTATAGACTACTCTTCTGCAATACATTAAATGTTCTTTGAGTGTCCTATACACATAATGCAACTAGATAGTTTGTGTATATTCTCAGCCATAAAAGTCTTTTTCCTTGGTAATAAGATTTACTTTTTTTTCAGTAGAAGAGAAAACGTTTCATTAGTCAGCATCCTCCTTAGCAATGTTGCTAGAGAAAACAGCCCTTTCACATAGGGATTAAGCAAGATTTTCACTTAAATTTCAATCCTGCAGAATGCAGAGGGAATATTTGAAGGGAGCAATACAGAGAAATTTGCAACTGGTAAATCAATTTTAAAACAGAAGACAAGTCTTCTGAGAACCCTTCAATACAGTAATTTTGGATAAGACGGAATGACTTTACAAGTGAAAGCCTATGCTTATCTGAGTGCGATAAATTAGAATCAGACCAAACTACATGTTTCTGATTGTTTCCACAGAATGTTTCCAAATAATTAAATACCATACACATGATGCCAGAATACCATAGAAATAATCCTCAAAACTCCACTGAGGTGTAATGTAAATTAACACATGCATAATTCTGTTACTTGGTAAGTCATTCTAAAACCATCAAAAGATCATGAAAAATGTAATTTTGAGAAGGGTATAATTTCTAAACTACTGTATCCAAATATTCTTAAACCACTCATCTTCAGGGTAGACTAAATACTTTGAAAATCTGAAACTGTAAAGACATGCTGTATTTTAGTCTTTGTACCCAAAAGATTAAAAAGGTGCTTTCTAACTGGTTGGAAAGCAAATTCTCCACACTTTATATATACTGACTCTGTAGCTTGAGTGCCAGCACAGACCCAGAATCCACAATCTCTCAGCTGTGATTATTCAAACGCTGTTGGAAGACAAGTACTCAAACTTTGCAATAATCCTCCTTTTGGATTTGGTCTGGGAAGAACTGTTTTAGCTGTTGCTGAGCAGCACTTACATGGACGCAAGGCCTTTTCTGCCTCTCAAACCACTACACCAGAGCCTAGTCTGGGGGTACACAAGAATATATGAGGGGACACAGCTATGACAGCTGAGCCTGACTGACCAAATAAGTATTCCATTCCATGTGACGTTGTGCTTAGTATATAAAGTTAGGGGAAGAAGAAAGAAGAGGGTAACATTTGGAGTTATGATGTCTTGTCTTCCTAAGTAACAATTACGTGTCATGGAACACTGCTCTACTGGTCATGGTCTGCTGATAGGCAGTAGTGAGTTAATTCCTTGTTTTGCTTTGCTTGTGCATGTGGCTTTTGCTCTACATATCTCTACCTGTTCAGATTTCTTGCTTTTACTCTTCTGATTCTTTCTCCCATCTCAGTCAGGGAGAGTGAGCAAGTGGCTGTACCATGGTCATTTGCTATCTGGGGTTAACAACAATGGATATCCATTGTGCTGACTTAAAACTTGACTCTGTCTTCTCCTTTATGTATTTTCTTTTGTCATTTTGCTGCCCGGTGCTCTGAAGTTAGCCATTTCTGATTTTAAATCAGTACACTAAAAATAAATGTTAGCTCACTAGAACACAGATTTGAACCTGAGCAGTTTACTACATTGAGGGCCTCACTGTGGATGGAAGTGGTTAACAAGCTGCAAGCACAGGAGCAGTGCTTGTCCTGTTGTGTTTGGTCTGTCCAAACTCTAGGAGAAAAATCTAAAGCCAGAGTACTTTTTTCTTTGCAGCTATTGTTTAGCACTTGATGTTGACAGTCCTTTCCAGATTAGGAAAAAATACTCTTTTCTTGGGTTCATTCTGCTGACCATACAATTAACCTACGTAGATAGTGTCTGGTTTTGATTAATAACTTCTTATTTTATCACAGGGGTGCATAATTTTGTTTAGTTACAGAGTGTTGGTTAGTTTTCCATTGAAATTATAATTCTGAGTTTTTGAAGTCTTTCCAGAGGCAGGAAGGAATTGTCTTTACAAATGTATTACATTGTAGATATGTTCCCTATGCCCTTTATTTTGGTATAAAACTCTGTGGACCTGTCTGTCTCCTTCATTTCTGAAGAAGCACTTAATTTTTCTCTATCATGTTATCTTTCCAGAAGGAGTTATTTTTTTTTGTAGAATAAAGATAAGCATCCACTTCCAAAATCATTTTAAGCTGATCTGTTAGCAAATTATTAATGGGTGTGGGAGATCAGTGCATAAATCTTATGTATCCTGTGCTTGTTACAGCCTACCCAGGTTTGGTTTATTGTAATATAAGAAGCTTCAGCCTACACTGGATTTCAGATGCAATCATATCTTTGGCTATGGATAGTGGATCATAATTAAAATGAGAATTCTGAATTTGTGCAAGTCATTTAAAGGAATAGATGTCTTTTTAGTATTAATCATTATGTTCAACATGTTAGATATAGTCATATTTTAAAACATAGGGATAGGTGCTATTATATTTGTAATAATTGAATTCCAGAGAGAATGCTGAAAAAAATAAACTAAATTTCAGTCTTCAAGAACGGTGGGTTTTTTCCTCACAATAACTGCTGCAGAAGGAATTTCAGTACCTCTTGTATTTTACCACATAAAATCTTCATCTTTAAAACTAGTTTTAATTCTGGAGCTGGATGTTGTCAACAGTGGCCATATGTTAATGGTATCCAGACTGTAGTAAGGCTGTATTTTCTTTTGCATTCCATGAAAAACAATCAAAACTAGTGATCAAGTATACTTTTACCATCTCAATATATAGACATAAAAATGTCTTCTCTGATAATGTAACATGGGTAGATAATTGTGGAGATACATTTGTCTAAGCCATGTTGAATGGAACACTTGTAAACAAGTATTTTGATATTAAAGAGGACTGTGAAAATTCTCCTAGTTCTGGAATCAGTTATTTTTGTTCCTTTTAAAAAGATTTAAGTCATTATTAACAAATTAAAAATATTTCTTTCACTTATACAGTCAAAGATGGGATTGCTACTGAGTAGATGAGGCTGATAATACTGACAGGGGTTGGGTCATTGGAGTCACAGAATCACAGAATTGTCATGGTTAGAGAAGACCTCTAAGATTGTTGCATCTAACTGTCAACAACAACAAAATAACAAACAAACAAAAAGACCCCAAACCAACCAACCAAAAAAAAAAAACCACCAAACCCAAAAAACAATGAAACCACTTCACCATCCCACTAGATCATGTCCTGAAGTGACTCATCTATATGTTTTTTGAACATCTGCATGGATGGTGACTCCAGCACCTCCCTGGGGAGTCTGTTCCAGCACTTGATTACTCTTTCAGTAAATAAATAATTCCTAATATCTAATCCAAACCTCCCATGCTGAAACGTCATGACATTTCCTCTAGTCCCGTTGTTACTAGGGTATCTCACGATGATGCACTTTTCTGATGAAATCTGAACAACTGTTTAGTACTTAGGACATCTCTATACTTATCATATAATGTATAAAAAGTATAATTACAGGCACCTGACATATACTATTAGATGTATCAGGTGTATATATATTACACTATAGTGTAATGCATGCCCTATAGTACTAATAAAGATACTAATTGCTATCATGTATATGCATATTATACTATACATCTAACTAATAAATATTCAACCTGTGTGCACGTGTAGAATTCAAAAGTAAAATGAGTGGCGATACAGAAGAAATCAGAAGATCAGATCAGCTTCTGGAAATCCCAAAGAACAGAACCCTGAAAATAATTTTCTCAAAATTGAATGAGACCTATTGGCCAGAAATCAATTAGAGACATTAAAGCTGGTTAAAGATATTCAAGTTAAAAGCAAAAGAAGGTGGAAAAAAAATCTGAGGAGAGTCTTATGATGGAGAATAAAATAACAGCAGAGGAGTTAACATGTAACTGACAAGGGAGATTAGGAGATAAGTCTTACAAGCTAAGCCTACAGCAGAGATATCTGGATTTTCAGAGAATTTGATGGTGATAGATAAAAACATAGAAAGCAGACTTTAAAGCCATAAGGACTTCTCACAGACGTGTTCTGCTACTCTGAGTTCATACACATACAACTGTGAAAGGCAATCAGTGTTAATATGAGGGAGTGTCATTATTCATAACATAGCTATCAAGAAAACAAAATGTTGGACCAAAATAGGACATTTGGACTTATAATCAATTAGAGCTTAGGAAACTGTCACCTCAAACCTTCCTAAACTGAGCTTGAATTCAAACCAAAGTTCAAATCTCAGGAAAGGATGTTCACATGGGAGACATACATGACTTCTATTGAAATATTTTTGATCGCCTTGCCCCAGTCAAGACTCTTTTGCTATGAACTTCCTTGGGATTGCAAATGTGTCTTCTCTGAATAATATTAGCAGTTCCAGATCCCTGCTGAGTGCTCTTACAAAGGTGGCCCTACTGCCCCTGTCTGCCTTGTCAACCCTACATCTGGCTCTTCCACAAACTCCTTTGAGACAACCACAGAGACCTCTCATTGTGAGAGTACTTTGCCATTCTCTGAATATTTCCTAAATTTATTCTATTTAACTTACTGTGGCTGTGATCACTGAGCACATGGAGAAATGAGGCAAGATTAAGTTTTCTTTATAGTGGTAGGAATATTATTCAGTAATTTTCTCTTGCGTGTCAGGAGAGTGAGTTTTACTCAAAGAGTTCCTCCTGCAACCAAGCCAGCAATGACCCCAAAATCTACATGAGCATCTCTGATTTTTTTTTCTTATTTTTACATGTTTGAAGTAACTGTTGCAGCTTTCAGTCACTGGCATTCCTGGTGGCCCATGACAATGTACTTAAATCTTTTGTCACTGTTCTAAGAGGACAAAGAAGTATCCAGTTGCCTCTTCTAACTTGCTGCTTCTCCTGCCCAGCCACCAAGAGACTTTTTTTGCTAAAGATCCCAAAGAAGGAGGTTATTCTGAAAAAGGGGTCTCTGCAGGGAACAGAGGCAACTTCCACTAGATCTGGTTGTTCAGAGCCCCATCCCACCTGATCTTGAATGCTTCCAGGGATGGGGAATCTAACAACTCTCTGAATAATCTGTGTCAGTGTTTCACCAGCCTCATTGTAAAAAAATGTCTTCCTGTATCTAGTCTAGATCTACCCTCTTTTAATTTAAAACCATTATCCGTTGTGCTGTTACAACAGACCCTGATAAAATATTTGTCTCCATCTTTCTTATAGACCCACATTAAATACTGAAAGGCTGTAACAAGGTTTCCCCAGAGCCTTCTGTTATCCAGGATGAACAAGCCCAACTGTCTCAGCTTTTTGTCACAGGAGAGGTATTCCAGACCTCTGATCATTTTCGTGACCCTCCTTTGGACCAGTTAAACAGGTCCTTGTCTTTCTTGTGCTCAGGACTCTAGAGCTGGATGAATGAATCCAGGTGTGGTTTTACAAGAGTGGAGTAGAGGGGCAGAATCACCTCCCTTGACCTGCTGGCTACACTTCTTTTGATGCAGCCCCGGATACAGTTGGCCTTCTTAGCTGCGAGTGCATATTGACAGTTTATGTCCACTTTATGTTCACCAGTACCATGAAGTCCTTCTCAACGGGGTTGTTCTCAATTCCTTCATCCCCTAGCCTGTATTGATACTTCATTAGCAATTTTCATTTTATTATTCTTTACTTAGTAACTCACACTTTTGGGGAGTGAGGGCTGACAGCAAGAAAGGCCACTTGTCCTGTGGGAGATTGTTAATGACTCCCAGAAATGTGTGCTTTTATTGGGGAAAATGTGCTTTACCTATAGTCAGTCCTAAGAAATGTGGGGTAAGGTTCCAAGGCTGCAATACTTATTTTACATAAAACATCAGGTTGGTCCTTAAATAGCAGTCCCAGAAGCGCAAGGCATTTTATTATCCATTAAGTTACTTAGCATCCACTATATTTTTTCTTAAGTTACCTTCCCCAGAGGAGTTCCTAATATACAGTATTCCAGCACAGAGGAAAAAGAGCAAAGTATCTACGCTAAATAATATTCTGATAAATTATATCCTTATAATTTAAGAAGTGTAGTAGATAGTAGTAGGAGTGCCGAGAGAACCATATGATAATTCTCTTAATTTAGAGAGTTATCATATGGAGTCTCTGTCTGGGACCTCTGTACAGACAACAAGGAAGAGTTTTTGTCTTTTTTTAAGAGGGGCAAAACACATATTTCTGTTTTTTTCCTGAATATTTCTATAGCCAGTGTTCTTCTGTGTTGGTTTACAGTGAGCAACTCTAGGCATAGTCATGTGAGGGTGCCAGATGGAGAACAGGGGAAGGTAGATCAGAGAATTTTTGTTTGTTTTTAATTTTCCTGAATTACTATTTTAATTTTCTTAACTATGTTGGCTTTCAGCTGTTCAACTCATTGGTATGCCGAGATTTGCTTTAGTCATTAAAGTGATATTACAGCACAAGTCAGATACTCTGTTTGAAGATGTCTTCCAAATTACATAAAGTACAGAGGTAAAGTGACATACTGCTACAGCATGGATTAATTTTCTGGATTTTGTTATTGCTGTTGTTAAAAAACACTCTTCAGCAAAATTTCCAAATATTAAAAAAAGGGTTCTTCTTGACTGTCCTGTTGTGAGTCATAATAAAAGTGTAATTTTATTCAAACCTAGGTCAGATTTATCTGTGCAGTGAGGTCAAGTTCTCTGAGAACAGACGCTAATATTGGAGGGAGACTCTATGATCACCTGAACTGCTGTGTGGTACATGGTGAGAGCTTCTCTGGAGACTGTTCAGGACATGAGGGACAAAAGGGATGTACATAAAGGTATTAATGAAGGTTCATGGTAGCTGACGGATGTATTTGGGCATGCCACTCTGACTGATTACCTCTTTTTAAGCTTTCCTATGTCCCTGTCCTCTCAAAGTAGCAGATGTACAAAGGTCAATGCTTCTGTGTCCTTTTAGAATGCTATGAAGTCTAACAAGGGTTCTCTTTAAAATCTATCAAAAAATAATGGAGAAGGGTTTTGGTCAGTTAGCTAGATACTTATTTCAGCTCTCTGGAAAAATATATCTGGAGTTAGAAGCAATAAGACTCTATGTCTAAATTACAGAACAAAATTTTTGAAGAAGGAATGATCTAAATGTTGTTCTGTCTACCCATGTTATGATGGCTAAAACTCAGAGATTTGTCAACCTTCCCTAAAGATCCTGTCTGTAAACCTCTGATAGTGAGACTGGGAAGAAGGGATGCGACCAGAGTGTTACCACTCAGTCAGCAGATTTCAGCCTACTCTAATTTTAAATCCGTTATTTCTAAACTTTGTAGACTGCAGCATCACTCTCTTATCAAAACACTGCTCTCCAAGGAGAACATTAGTCTGTTTGCCCCAATAATAATGATAATCTTTTCTTAAAGAAAGCAAACAAAACAAAGCACTATCCTAAATGCATTCAGCAAAGCAAAGCTGCCAGGCCTACCATGACATGGAAGTGAAGCTTTGTCCTCCTTATTTTTTAAACACTTTCAGGTTGAAATTACTCGATTAATCAGAGTCCATTTTCTTTCAGGTTCATTTCTTTATGATACTACAAGAGGAATAACTTCCAGCCACCCACAGAAGGTGCAGTGTAGTGCATCTGGTTTTTATGCTTTGTGTACACAGAGGCTGCTGATTATATATTATTCACCAACGTTCTAAGTACAAAGGCAGATAGTTGCCATGTTTGATAGGTTAATTTTAAAGTGGTTTTGTTAGCAAACAAATCTTAGAAATAAAGTGGAAAAATGCCCAAGTTTGGTTCCAGCCTCTCCCTGGGAGGAGCTGCTTGCCTCTTCAGCAAGAATTCAAATGAATTGAAAATTCCTTTAGAACTGACAGCCCAAGTGTAAGAATGATAAACGGCTTTGGCCTTGATAATTTTTATTAAGCACTAAATGTCACATTTAACCTGCATTACTGAAAGCAATTACCCATGTATCAACAGTCAAGCAGTGCAGAGCTAGATGCCTGAAGCAGCAGCATTATGCTCCATCTGGGAATAAGGATTTTCAATTAGAAGGCAAATAGCTGGAGAGGGGATCAAGTCCTCCAGTGGCTCCCAAAGGAGGTCTATGAGAAGCAAAGTCTTCATATCCAAGTAATCGCAGGCAATGTCAACAGAGCATTCCAAACCATCTGCTGCCAGAGTAGCGTTTACTTTATCAAATCTCAATATTTACAGAACACTGATCAGCTCGCGGGACCAGGATGGCTCACTGCCAGGGTGTTCTGGGAAATTCATTTTAAGGTGTGTTTCAGTAGGCTAATTAATTTACAAGCACCTGTTTCATCACTGGGAGCTGTTAGCACACCAGATGAGCTGTAGCAGGGGAAAGGGACTTTTTATCCTAGCTAAATTGATTTCAATTGATTTTCATTTACTGATGGCACAGTTGTAGTTTAATATGAGCATGGCCTGAAGACTTTTTGTTTATTGTATAAGCCAGGTTAGATGTTTATTATTTACAAATATACTTTGCCTTTAGGAGACCTATGAGATTTTTTGATTTAAATATATCATATACCTTCCTACAAGAAGATATATTATACACATCCTATTCCATTTTGGTTAATTGTGTCTTGGTTAGGTTTTTTTTGATTTTTTTTTTTGATTTTTTTTGGGGTTTTTTTTGTTTGTTTTTTGTTTTTTCAATTGTTGAGGATGTTTTTACTTACTGCAAGGGAGGTTGGACTAGATGACCTTTAGAGGTCTCTTCCAACCCAAGGCATTCTATGAATTAAGTCTTTTTTCCAGGCTAGCTAGAGATTTTACCATCTCTAGGTGTTACCTTAATAATGGACAAGAGCTTTGTTATATAGAAGAGTTATCCTCTTCAAAGCAAGCTGAACTTTTCAATATATTTTCATAGCAAACTACTCAGATCAGAGTGAAGACCAAGAATGAATTGCAAATATTATTTTACTAAAAATTTAGATTGATAGCTTTGAGAAAGTACATCAAAGAGTGACTTGATAAGAACAGCAGGATAAGATGTAAGAGGCTTGGGAAGTCTTGAGACTCTCAGACTGCCTGTGAGGCTTTCGCCTCATATTCGTGTCCTTCAGTTCTCACTCTGTAAAATGAGGATAATATTAGCTGTCCCACCTGCCTTGTTTAGTGTCTTTAAACTGGGCATGGGGTGACTGTGTTTTGTCATGTGCTATTACAGCAGTTTTAACCTCACTGTTCCACTATTGCTTGGTTCCTCTTGACACTGCAGTGGTAGAAAGAGGCAATAATGATAATTTTATTATAGCAATGTCAAGATAACCTAACCCATATTGACTTCCTCTTGACGCGCCTGTAGTATAATTATTGTCCTTTTGAATTACTGGTCTAGATCTTCTTTACGCTAAGGATGTATGGTGCATATATGAGATGAAGGAAACATCTCTCAAAGAAGGCAATTTAAATTAGCAGGAGAAAGGATAAACAGCTTAGGCAGCTGGAAGCTCAGCTTAAATAAATTTAAACTAGAGATAAAGAATTGTGGGGGTTTTTTTCATTGTGATAATTATCTACTAATGAAAGGTTCATGGGGGTTTAGAGGACTGTAAATCTTTAGCTCAAAACGGGGTATCATATAACTTTGCTTGAGCTCAACAATGAAGGCCCCAATGAACAAATCATGTGGCCTGCTGTGTGCTGAAGATGCAACAAGGATAAGTTTTTCAGTTTGCTTTTAACTTCAGATCCATGGTTCCCTGGTAAATTTTGGGCTATTTCTTCAGGGAACAACAACAACAAAAAATGAAAATGACTAAAAATTAAATTCTCATATTATGCTATATGACAACCTAAATGTGTGAAGGACTTTGTCAGTCTCTGCTAAAGCAGTTTTGAAAGTCTGTGAATGAGGTAAAAAAAAAAAAAAAAGGAAATACTCATCCAGTGATTTTCTGCTTTCAATTTTGTCAGTTTTCTGTTTCATCCCTTGGAAAGAGGAAGAAAGATCTTGGGTCTTCTTTGTGCTTTCCTGGTTAGAAGGTGATCCATGGTGTGCCTCAGGACAGCAGTACCCCTTGAGTGTCTGTGATATCTGACAAGGTGGTCTTGTCCTTGCCACACACACACAAGAACATTTCTGTCATTCTAGGAATCTCACTGAGGACCTGACATGACACTAGTGATACAGCAGAAACTGGTTTGCCACTGACTAATTGCAGGATTTCCATAGCTATTTAGAATATGTACCCAAAGGATGTAAGTAATCCTCCCTGTGAATATGTAATGCTGCTGCACTAAATATTCATTTTTATTTAGGTCTATGTAGCTATGTTATGTGGTCATGAAAGTTTTCCTTGAGTGTAAAATGGGTTTGTTCATTTTAAATTTACCACTTACATGGTCCTGGTCTGATATACTCCATGTCTCTGGATTCAGCCTGGCATAATATTTCCAGCCTTTGCATTTGTTATCCACTGACTAGAGGGGTTTTACTAATAGAATGATTTAAGTGTGAAAGTTTTATGAGTTAGCTTCTTCATATATTGCTGGTGAGGGAAAATAATGGATTGGAAATAACTGCAGAAGGAAGACAATCTTTTGAGTGTCTACAACTTTATTATTATCCCATAGCCATGATGTCATCTAGTTTCTAATGTTAAAAGCAGTGTATTGTGAATTATTTTTGTGTTTCTTATCTTTATATGTATTTTTATATGTATACCTTATCTTTATATGCATATGAAGATAAAATATAAAATAGGTAAAGTTTTTCTGTGTTTTGTGGAGTAGTTTGTTAGCTTTTTTTTTACTGTGAGACGTGTCATTATTTTTCTTATTTCAGAGGTTGTTTGACCACAGTAATATGTGTGTCTGAGGAGTCTCATATGGAAAATGAAGAACTTTTAATAATTTCACAAGGCTCAGAGAGGGGTCTTTAGTTTGCTCAGTATCTGAGATAAGGGTAGTTGAGCATGATCATAAATTTATTGCTTTTAGTGTGTTGACCAAGTGCTTGAGTTTGTGAGAAACAGAAAATGTGGCTTTTCTGGCTTCAAGGAGCCACTTTTGTCTAATTTTTTTTTTTAATTGTCCATGTTCTATTACTGATTTTCAGCAGGCATGTTAATCAAATATTTCAACATTTCAAGGAGGAGAAAATAACTTTTTTAAAATAACAAATATGTAATTTTTCAAAACAGCTAGGATTTGCTTTGAATTCTCAAATCTGGAAAAATAGCTTTTAAGAAGGAGTGACTAGCAGAACATACTATGAACATATTAAAAAGCTGGTCTGCAAACCTAAGTGTATGTCAGTGGTTGTTATAACATCCTTTTATTTTTGAATTCTTCCCAATTCAGTGGAAAGTAACTCATTCTACAGTATCATTTTTTTTCCATATTGCAAGTGATGGATATTTTGCATTTGAAAGAAATTTCAGTAGAGATGTAGATCAGGCAAACTGAGATAGAGCATATTCTGTTTTTTTAGGATCATTGTGGCATTTCTCAGGGCTCTTGAATAAGATTATTTTCACCCATGAAGGGTGTTGTATTGGTCATTTAACAGTCACATAAATAGCAAGGCAGTAAAATCCTGGACTCTCTGAAGTCAATGGCAAAACATTTCACTGGAGATAAGATTTTATTCAGACAGTAAAGTTTGGGAAAGATGTCAAATTTTCTCCTGCAGTAATTATCTTGAAGTACTTTTTTTTTAATGTCTTACAGAGGGTGTAGTGAACAATGTGGTGAGCCAGCCTGGGGTTGCCAGCCAGCAATTCACAGAAATGTGAGGGGAGAAGGTGGCATTGATAGTGCCCCTTAGAAGTGATGCAACTACACAGCAGAAAATGAACTGGAAATCCCCTGATTTATTCCCCCAAAATCCTTATAGTACCCTACCACTATAGTCGTGGGTTTGTGCCAGATATTTTTTCACAAGCATACATATTAACTTGATGATTCCCCTGCACCATCATGACATTTTATTACTAGTTGCTTGCATGTAGTGGGACAGGTGCTATATTTGCTAAAAACAACTCAATAAATTTTTAAAATGTTGCTGTTTGAGCACAGCCAATTAGCAGCTGCAGGAACTAAGTTCTGTATTTGCCTAGTGTTTTTCTTATTGTGGCGGAGGTTTGTTTCTTACAATGCAGAAAATACATGCCTACTCCTTAAGTCCTGGACTTGGTGTGGCCATTGACTTGTTCCACAGAAGCCTCCAAAAAGCTTTTATTACTATGTATAGAACTCTGGCTTCGTTCTCCCCTGTGACCTAGAGATGAAAGGATCTCTATTTTTCTACCTGCCCCATTGTTTCCTTTATTGTTCTACTTCATCACCCTTTCACAGCCTGCCTTCCACAATGCTCTCATGCGGGATATTCAGCATACTGTAATTTTATTGCGAGTAGTTCTGTTTTCTTTAATGGGATTTGTTTTACTTTGCAATATTACTTTAAGCTCTGATCTGTTGTAGGATAAAGATGTTATTATGACAGTGTTAGCTTCTCTGTAAATTACAGTGCCTTGAGGATTGCATTTTGAGACTTCATGTAAACACTTTACAGAGCTAATAACATAGAAACCATATGTAAAGCTTGAGAAATATTTAAATAGGGCACATTTGAAGGAATAAAACAATCAAAAGGCTTTTTGGGGAATAATGAAGATTACACTGAATTGTTTAAACTCAATGTACAGCTTTTAAAACATAACCCATATACCATCATCCATTTTCCCTTTTCTTCCTGCTTGCCTACAATTTATTTTAACTATTGGAATATGTTTTCAGCAGATTTCCTTTACAGTAATTCATGAGATCTCTGGCATAATGTCTTTGGAACAACAACCTTTCATTTAATGTAACAATCGTTAGTCATTTCTCTTAACACTCTTGACTAGAAGAAAAACAGTTGTTTCAAAAATGAAAACAAGCAAGCTAGCTAGCTGCTTAGGCAGGAACACACCACATTAAGTGATGGCAGGAATGTTGCTTGGTTGTTTTGATTGACTCCAAGTGAAGTTTTTTAGTCCTTTTGCAAGCAGAATAACTGCAAGACTATAGTTGGTAGTTTGAGTTACAGAGGAGCTGCAACTGTTAAGATTTATAATGTATTCAGTATAAGACTTTCTGTGGACACAGACACAAGCCCATACTTTGACAAAAATTGAGTATTTATTATTTTTATTTATAATTCTTGTTCCATGCTATAGTTTGAACTGCACCTTTCCCTTCCCCTTTCCTTTTCCCTTTCCTCTCCTATCAGACTTTGATTATGTCATTTGATTCCATTGACTTCCTTGGAGTTATACATCACTGAAGCAAGTCTTTTTTGTTTCCAGTTTCATTCCCAGTGCAGCTCTATTAAACTATCACTGGGCTTATTTAAAGAAGGTTACAGGCCAAGTCCATGTCATTCTAGTTTTTAGCACTTGCCTTAGGTTGGCAGGTTTCATGGGTTATAAAACAAAAACATGGTGCTCCTGCTGCTTCGTGTTCTTAATCATCCTAGTTTGGGTAGTGTCTTTTTTCCACCTGGCTAGGTGTGAGTTTGGTTTTTTTTTTTGTGGCGGTTGAGGGAACTGTGTGTGTGGTTTTATTGATAAAATTAATATTTTCTATCAGTTTTCTATGGGTTTTCAAGAAAACCATTTAATTTGTAGAGCTATCATTGCTTTCCTATCTTCAGTGTAAATTCTGATTTACGTTTATACGTGCAATAGTTCTGTGGTGATGGGTCTTAGTGAGCAGAACTCATTTAGATAACCTGAAGTTAATTTTCCTGAGAAATTAATTCTGAAGCTAATGGTGCTATTCATTTAAATGAATGCCTCTCCCTCCAAGTGCAGGAACCAGCAGGTCCTGGTGCAGCAGCTCTGAGAAAATCTAACTGGAGATCACCAACAAATTACTTGCACATTATTTTTGTGACCCTATCTGAGCATTATCAGTTAAATCCACCTCCTCACATCTACCTCTTCCCTCTCTTTGTTCTCAAGTCTATTTCTTGCTGTCAAGAAATCTGAAGACTTGGAACTAGGGCCTGAATCATCAGAAAATGGCACATACTGTGTTACTGTCCTTCTCCAGTGTGAGGCTGAGCGACTCTGTGGTTTCCTATATAAAAAGTGTCTTTTGTGAGATTGCCTCTTTGTTTAAACAAAAAGAGAGAGAGGGAGAGAATGAAATATACTATGGAATACTCAAGCAGATGCTTGGCATTATATTAACACATGTATTATGGTGTATCATGTAATGGTACACTGTGGGGAATAGTAATGAATAGTTTGGAGCACAATAATGTGCATTGTTGATGTTTGTTAAAATAAAGATATTCAATTTATAATAAAAGGGATTAAAAGCTTAATTCATGACTATGTTAATATTTGTCTGCAAGTACACAGATAAATGGTAACGTACCTTATCACATTAAACACCTGCACGTACAAGTTCCCCTGCTGAGATCTCCATGGGATTGTATGTTTTACAGAGCTTAAACTTTCATTTCCCAAAATAATGATATCATTCATTTACAGATATAGATAGGCTCTTCTTACTCAAACTCTATCCTGAAATGAGAATTGTTACTTCAACTACAAAAATGTGGGATTAATTACCACAGTGATTGCCTGCTGCATCATCTGATGGTATTTATATATAGAATTTATATATTTTGCAACAATCTGATTGCCTGACAGAAGTGAATTAAGACTTTCTAAAATACACTGTTGTTAAAGGTAAATGATACCTCCAACACAGATGTGGTGAGCCAGGCAGTGGTGTCAAACAGATCTCATCTCAACACAGATCTCCAGTGTCTTCTCCCTATTTCCCACATGCCATCCTCTGTGAACAACAGAAAAGAATGTGCATTTGTGAAGAAAATGCATAATTAAGGAGGCTGATTGATGCCTGAACTATTTCATTGTTTAGTTCTGCTGTGCGAGTGTTTACAGGCATTCTGGATGCCTGTGCAGTCTCAGTGTGTGTACTCGGAAGCATCCAAAGGACAAAATGTCAGCAGAAGCACCATATTCCCTTCCATGAAATACATAATCCAAAATAAAATGGCAGTAATTCAGACTCTCTTTGCTTGCCAGCTTTGCTAAAAGGAGGATCAGAAAAGGAAAACAGTGCTATGAAAGCCAGACTAAAAGTGATACAGAATTATCCCAAACAAAGTCCTCAAACTGGGCACTTGGAAGGACCTGGCCACATGAAGACAGTTCAAAGAATTCCTGTGGACATCAGGCAGGAATATCTTTCCAGAGTGGGGAAAATAGTTCTGGAAAACAGAAGAGGTAATGAGAGATCAAAAATGTCTTGGTATTTTCAGCTAAATGCTATGTGAAAGTCTGAGAGATAATTTCAAATTGTATTTCATTACTATATAGAAATATTGTTAATAGCAGTTTTCCTCTTACTCTTCAGGTGAAACATGTACATCATGCACCAAACACAATTGTAGCTGCTTATGGAGTAAACATTTTATTTAAAGTTTTGGTGTGAAAGACATTTTCTAGGAGCTCCCAGGTTTATGGCTGTATCACATAGTCAAAGTGTCCTGGCTAACAAAGAAAACCTGCTTAAAATTCTTGACTTTCCTGTCTTGTTCTCTGCTCAAGCAGGTCTTATGGTCAAAGCATGGCTGCTAATCTCTTCAGTGTCTTGTGTCGGTTCTACAGAACTATGTCTTCCCACCCTGTTCTTCCCTGTAACGATAGAACAGGAGGGAATGGATTCAAGCAGCACCAGGGGAGGTTTAAACTGGACATGAGGAAAAACAATTCACTGAAAGGGTTGTCAGGCACTGGAACAGGCTGCCCAGGGAGGTGATTGAGTCACCACCACAGGATGTGTTTAAAAGGCATACAGAAGTGGTGCTTAGGGGTATGCCTTAGTGATGAACTTGATAGAATAGGGTTAATGGTTGGAGTTGATGATCTTAAGGATCTTTTCCAACCTAGATGTTTCTATTATTGTATGATATGCTTTTTATTCTGCAACTATTCTCAAAGAAAACAAAGATTTTGTGTTTAAAAGTTTATTTTTAGCAAGCAAGTTTGATAAATTGGTATTGCAACACAAGGGAGAGATTATGACCCACTTGACTTTGTTAGATTCAGTTGTCTAGTATATGACTAAAGTCAGAGTTTTAGTCAAGGTTATTGCAGTGAAAATTAAACCTCGCTTAGTGCGCATGTATATCTATGTGGCTTGTGTGAAAAAATGACCAACTTACTAAACAGTAAACTTACTTTCCAAAATATTTGTTCATTAAATGTGTCTGAGGAACACATTGGATGTGTGTAAATGCATGCATTGGGAGACATGTTGCATACCCAAAGGTATATGAGACTCCCACCTTGGGCTGGCAGATGCCAGGTGGACTCAGTGGGAGGCTGTGCCTGTCTGGAACAGCAGCAGGAGGCTGTGAGTGAGGAATTTAAGGGTTTATAGTTGTGCCACTTGCTTGTATTCCAGCAACTGCCTCTCACCCTTGGTATACACCCCTTAAACAGGGGAATTAAAGAGTAATTTAATTGAATTAAACCTGCCTTCCTGTGAGTAGCTCAACTACAAAGGCTCACTTCTTTACAGATTTGTGCCCCCTGCCTTGTCCTCACAGACCACAGCAGTGGTCCTCCAAACCCTCTCACCTGGCACCTCAGTGATGCATAGTAAGGAGTCTTCCACTGCTGACACACAGGTCTTGGAACTTGTGGGGACTTTCTGTGTATCAGAGTTGAAAGTTGGTTGACATTTTCTAGTGGGTTAGAAGGAACTGGGAGAGGACAAGCAGGCACAGTAGCACTGCAGCAACACAAGCAGAAAAGTCAAAATCCATAAGCTAACTGAGTCCAACAGATCCCCTTGCCCTGGTTAGTTATAATTCTTAATATCTTTATTTTTAACTGTCTCACAAAATAGAATGGGTTTTTTTTGTATGACATAAGAAGAAATGTTCTTTTTAGGCCTCCACTTTATATCTTCAATACATTTCAGCAAAACAAGATAAGATTTAACTTTCATACATCTAATTCATGTTCTTCTGATCATTCATTCTTCTGTCTCTGACTAGTTACTAGAGACCTGCTTCTGACACCATTCTCAGTGTGACAATGGTGTAAACCAGAAACTTGCTAACAATAACTAATAAGCAAGATACATTAATAAATCTAAATTGATCTGAGTGCTGCTACTGCTAACTGCTTTTTCAGACTTGGATCTATTTGTAGATCCAGACTTTTAAAAATGCCCATCGCCCAAGTAAATATACTGCAAAAAAGACTGAAATCTATTAATTCAGAAGCAGCTCTTTAGATTAAGTGACACGACCCTCACATTTCCCTGCACAGAACAGCTGACACAAGGCCAATTGCAGTCTGAGAAGTTGAGGCAAGTTTTGCTCTGTGCAGTTTTAGAGGAACTACCTGACACAGAGCTGGCAGGCACAGAGGCAAGACAACACAGAACTGGGTGCTGAGATGCAGGATTACCTTTATGGAGAGGTTTATTTGGGCTTCCTCTGGTCTCTACAGGAGTTTGGCTTTTGGCACCTCCCTCCAAGGTGTTCTTACCGTCAGCAAAGAAGTAAAGAAATGCTCTGTGTCACACAGTAATTTGGGATGATAAAACAAAATCTCTTTTAACACTGTAATAAGACAAGATTTTCTGTAAACCATGACCCCAAAAGTTATGAACATTATGAAGAACCACTTTGATCTACTTGCTCCTGCATGCATGCTCCAAGAATGCAGATACACTGTTAATATAAAAATCTTTTGTTTAACTAGGGAAACACAACTGTAAACACTTGATTTTAAAAACATATCTCTCCCTGTTTCTTAAGTATTTGGGAGATGAGACACCCCTTCTAAATTACAGATATGTTAAATAAGAGTTTATGTTTTCCCAATAGTTATATTTTTTGTAAGTAAAACTTTCTTCACACAGCTGTTTTGCAGAAATATAACTGCACATATATTATAATTTTTAGTTCGTTTCACTTTGTTTTTTTAAAAATATATATTTTACCAAATTCTAATTTTTGAGTAGGCTATCTTTTATTTATATGTGATGCATTGGAAACTGGACAAATCTTCCATTCATATTCTTCTATAAAAGATTCTATATATATGCTTCTGAGTGACATCATTAAAAAAAAAAGTCTTCAAAAACTCCTTATTCACACTAGTATTTTAGATCTTTCTCTGAATGTATATTTTTAACGATAACTACTGTATGTTTGGAGGAAGATCAGTTTCTTTTTTTTTCCCCCTCTTATTTCTGCAGAATGACTTTCTTTTTAAACACTGGGACTTTTGTTATGTTAATCAGTCAGGGAACATTTCCAATTCAATTTTACCTGAGCGCTGGTCAGCTAGAGTTTCCTTTGTTTGATGTCCCTTGAGCCTTCCCTTGTCTTTTAAACTGTAATTTAGTTGGAGCTGCTGTCAATTTACTCCGTCCATTACATTTACAGTGATATTCCAGACATTGTCTTCTATTCAGTCCTAGAGAAGTTCTTCGACCTAAACAAAATGTGCGGGGAAAAAAATCCTATAGAAATCAGAAGTACAAGCGCAGAACTCCTGTTAGCCTATGTGCAATGCATGCATACAAATAAAATTGTTGCTACCTACCAAGATTATTGTTAGTTTGTTTTTAATCTAACAGATCCTTAGACTCAAGAGAGCCACCAAATGGTAATTAATTAGGATTTTCAATGAAGTGGACATGTCCCATACAACTAGGCAGCCAGCTTGCTCTCTGCTCTGCCATGCTGCTGTAGTAATGAGATTTAAAACCCTGCTACTTTTTAACTCCACAGAACAGCCCTTAACATTAAGAGGTGGATTTTTTTTATCACAATTACCAGCTGTCATGGAGTTCAACAAATAGAGCAATTTTCTTGTTCTTAGTCCATATCAGCAAGTTACTAAGGCTTTGGTGCGCCAGGTGGGAAATTGTTGCTTTGAGCAGTTGCTTTCCATGGGACAAGAAGGGAAAAAGTCCCACAAAGAGAGTGATAAAACTGATTTTAACCATTGAACTGCCTTGACTGAGGGTGGTGCCAATGTCTGTGGCAGACGAAAGGGGAAGTACTGCCTACATGGGCTTCTAAGTGTTTCTGAAAGCTGTTATCTAGGTCTGGAGAACTTAAAGTTAAACCACTGAAATACCATGCCTTTTCCTGTATCTCCCCCCAAGAAAACCCAATTAAGATGTGGTTAAATGAGAAATGACGGAGAGTAAAACTTCCAGCCCATAAAACAAAGGAGAGTAAGGACTTTGGGAACCTTAAAAGCGATGGACACAGGTGGAGGTGTGGTGGAGGTATCCCTCTGTGTCTCTACAGACCAAATAAGCTATTACAAATAAATCAGTTTGTTTTTTCTTCAAAGCTCTGCAGCCTGGTTGGGGTACCCTTGGAGCACCCTGCTTTGCTGGTGTTGGGTTCCTAGGCCTTGAGTGGGAGCAGGTACTGTATTGGCATCTGGGTACTGTGGGGTAGATTCCTGGGAGTCCTTTGGCCCGAGGTACGTGCTGTGGAAGGGTCCAAACCCACTCCTCAGGTAGAGTGCTCTAGGAAGCTGCAATTGCATCACCTTGGAGTTCCTGTCCTTCTGAGTCCAGTCCATTTGGGAAATGATTGATCCATCCCCAAAAGGCTACAGGTCCATATTTACTAAGAACAGGAGTCTTCCACTTCAAACAAAATCAATCTGGCCTGATCTTGCAATGACTGGTCAACTGTAATTCCTCCAAGCCTGAAGCTGTTTCTAAAATGACAGTAGACTATTCTTCATGTCCAGAGCAGGCTGGAGGTGGCGTTTATCCACAATGACTCCAGAACAAAAAGAGGTGAGGTGGTTTCAGAAATGACTTAATGTTCCAGAATATTCTATTCAGAATCCTTGATTTTCCCAATTGGTTTTATACATACATCAGTAGCTAGCTTTTCCCCTTGAGGCTTGGCTTTGGGAATACCTCTAGCATAGCCAAATAATGAAGATGTCAATTTATTCATTTGCCACTACTGTGAAGCTTAAAAATAGGAAGTGATCAATAGTTAACGACAGAACGGATGGAAGAACAGGAGCTGCCTGCCCTCTGCCAACAGGCTTGACAAGGTTACTGTTCTGGCAGTACACTGACACTTGTATGGCCCTAACCTTCATCAGCATTGCTTGTTGTAATTATCATGGGTCTTTCCTGCTGTTTACCTTCCATCACTCAGCACAAACAATTCTCAGATTGTTTTTCCATTATAAATTGTATTTGGTATCCAGAATTTGAAAGGACTGAGTTATGGATTTGTTTTATTTCTGTTCTGTTGGGCTTGGGTTTGTTTTTCCTTTTAATTATGATGGAAGATGGTCTGTGTGCTCAGTTTAATTGCATTCAGTCTCACCAACTGATACACTGATGTTGTGTACATGCTGTATATTTAAGCTACATGTATGGATTTGCATTTAATTCTATGTACAATCAATGAACCTTGTTTTAAAAGCCACTGCAAGAGAGGAGATCAGTTTCTGCAGACTGTTATTCCCTACGAGGCCAGCTAATGCGTTTCAATGCAAAAACTGAGCAGTGGGTCTGAGGGATACCCTTCAGCTAAGATGAACTGGGAGGATCCCAAAACTGTCAGTCCTAGTTTCAAGAAGTCTGCAAGCTCAAGCAGTTCATCCACTCCTTGGTGTGACTGGGACAGCTTGCAACTGGGAGAACCAAAAACATAACCAGGACTAACCTAGGTTAATGGGAAATTTGTGATTGACTTTAGCTGAGCCAGAGTTTAGTGGTTATTTTTAAGGGAAGCTCAGATCCTGAGGGTGTCTGATACTTACTGTTTGAGGCTTTGGTTGTTGCCTGTGCTTAAGATATCCTTGAAAATTGTTTACATGCTGATGACTGCATTAAACAACAGAGCCTAGTTACTTAAAGGGAACAGTTACTTGTATGTGGAAAGTAATAGGTCCCACACCAAACGACTGTTTTATCTCTAATTCCATTTATCTGGGCTGTAAAATGTAGTAATTATTTTACACCCTTGCAGTATAGTTTTTGATATAAACACATGTTGGATGTATCTGGCTTTTTAATGAAACAACCTAAATGTATTTTGTCTATTGCTTATAAAACCATGAAGGAAGTTTGTTTGGTTTTTTTTATCTTTCAGAGCTGACAGTACCATCAAAATTTATGTAGCAAAGAAAAGGCTGCTACAAAATGCCTACTTATAACAAGGAGAATTACAATTAAACTGGATGATGGTTACATCTTAAATAATACCAGTTTTTATCTAGGTGACCTCAGAAATGTTATGAATGCTTCTTCTGTACTGGACTTTAAATAAGGGGAAATTATGTGCCACAAACTTCTTAAGAGCTATTTACTTTGTAACATGAAGGTAAGGAAATTTTTGTTAATTATTAGTTATGTTGATTAGGTGGTCTATTTTAAAAAATCAGGGGAAAGAAGATATATTTTAAGTTAGCATAAAAGGGAACTCAGAGTCCCTGGAGGAAGAGGAAAATTATCTTTGGTGAAACAAAAGTTTAGAGCACCTGCTGATTTTGGTAGGATGACTATTTTTTTTTCCTTTTTAAAAACAATTCAAGTTAAACTTTAGGATGAAGATCATTACAAAAAAAAACTAAACAAAAAAACAAACAAAACAAAAACAACAACAAAAAACAACCAACCCAACAAAACCTGTTGAGAATAATTTTCCCTCCATTGTTGTGTTTGTTGTTTGCTGAATTTCACCTGAACTGATGAAAAAGACTGCTCAGCTCTCTTTGTAACTAACTCAATGATCTTCTACCATGCCTCTGTACCAGACTTCCATAGTCAACCCCTGGAATTATAAACTGGGAGGAGGCAGCTAGGTCAGCAGCAGAAAAGTAGGGAACAGACTGATATAGGATGGTGATCAAACCATTCCTGATAAATGCTATGCTTTCCAAGCACTGATGGCTGCTCAAGGAGAGTAATTACTGACTTTTCCCTTGAGTTCCTCTTGTCCTCTTCTACAGTTCTTTTTCTCCTGCCAACAGTCCTTTCTTTATCATTTGTATAATTAACATATTTAATTACAATAATTTCTCTTCTTCTAGCCTTTCTGAGGTGATATTTTCCCAATATTGCTTTTTCTAGCATTCATTCCAGCCTTCATCTCAGGACTCCTGTCACTACCAGCAATGAAGGAAAACTGGATTGAACTATGGGGATGTGTCTAGATGCATCCCAGAGTCCTGGTCCCTTAGGCATATAGAGATACTCTGGATACAGTTTACCTTCTGACTATGTGCTAGACTTGTATTTGGTGAAGATCACAGTGTTGGCAAAGGGAAAATTTGTATTTTCAAGAAGCAGATCACAGCATAAACCCGCACTGAGATGCATTTAGACCCAATTCTTGCATCCTTTAAATCATAGTTAAGGACAGTCATCCAGACTAATTCAGAACATCCTTGGATGTGTTCTTTTACATTTGTTTTGGTGTCAATAATATCTTCCTTATTGTGAATTCCTGGAGCTTTTAGTCTCATTGTGACTGAATTAAAACAAGATTCCTTCCTCTATGATGTTTTGTCACTTGACAAGAATTTGAAAAACCTGGCACAATTCAGAAAATAAAGTTCTTGATCAACAGACCAACCAAAATATATAAACCAGATTAATTTCTACCTAGTGCACTTCTAAATGTATTCTCCATCAGAAAATAGCAATTATTGAATACATCATGTACAGTGACATCAGGGAGCAAAATGTTCCTCATGCTGCCCAATGGACCATGCTGGAACACCTGTTTCATATCATGAAACCATTTATAATTACTACCAAAGAAGTGAGAGCTGAAACAGCATCATTAAATCTAATTCTGTCATTCATGTTTTTGTTTAAAAAAAAAATCCCTAAGGGGGAGGGGAGAGAAATAAAACAGATCCACATTCACTCATTTTCCAGTGTGTTAAATCTTTGAGCCATAGAAACAAGCAAATGTTGACACTACATATCATCTTAGAGATTATAGTTAATTCCATCACTCCACACTGACAGTCATTAAATAACTTTTCCCCCACCCTGGAAGGTGATGAGACAGTGGTATTTTCAAACAATCTCACTACATGCCTTGGGCTCTACCCTTTGTAAAAAAACTTTTTTTTTTTTTTTCATTGTTTCTATGTCCGTAGTATTGAAGCAATAAACCTCTTCTCTGCTTTTTTAAATATTCACATATCCAACTTTGACTATAACTAGATGGGGTTTGTGCCTCAGGTTTTCATGCTGCAGCCTGGCCAAGGGAAGCCATCAAAAAAAATCCATGCTTTGCTACTACATTTCATCAAATCTTTGCTTGAGTACAAATATCACTGGAAATTAATCATTAGAAGGAAAAAGGAAGTGGTGTAAGATGTTTCATTTGAACACAAGGACTGGTACAACTGTACTGGATGAACAGAGGTTACTTTAGCTTAGGGCACATCATCTTATCCCTAGTTCAGAAAGAAGGAGAGTGCTGCCTGCTCAGCCAGCTTGTGGCAGTCCATGCTCCCATTACCATCAGAGTAGTATGGGAGAAGGTACAGCCAGCCTCATTCTGGTCTATATGAACCAACTCCAGGTTCCAAGTGACATTTTAGTAGCTTTGCCTGGACTAGCATGTCTGTGCAGCCTCTTGACTGGTGTATGATCTTGTCTTGGTGTCACAGAGGAGACACATTTAAGTTTGGCTTAGGAATTTGAAACCAGCACCCTTTCAACCATCAAATGCCCAGGCATTTGTAACCATCGTCCTTTGACTCCATGTACTGTGGTTCCCAGCATAGTCTCCAAGAATGTGAATTTTGTTCTTTTTTGGATGAAAATAAATGGGAAGATGAATTCTGGGAGGTCAGTTAATACATTCTGATTACTAATAGGCATGCTGCCTCTGGGAATAGAGCAGAGCCATTCTAAAATAAAACCACTTGAAGACTGAAGTCTTCAGGTCCCTTGCACCTGCTGTTTCCCCTTATAAATCTTCAGTTACTGGGCCACTACTTGCTAATAAACACAGCTTATATGATCAGCAGGGCAAGGGGCAGCACACACATTACTTCTGTAAAGGTGTTGCTCTTACAGTTTCTTTAGTAAAGTATTGCTGTCACTACACCAGCACTGTAGCAGTACAGATGCCTATTGTGTTCACTATAGCTGCATTCGGTATGCAATAGATAAGGATTTTATGGTTATATGCATACGTGTATATGTGTGCAAACATTCACAAACCTGCTCTTTGGATGTTTTGTAACATAAGGCAATGTACTAGATTTTTAATCAGAACATCCCTTTGTCATAATGCAAAATTAATTGTGTCGTTGTGTGCTGGAGGTCAAAGTTGTTATAATAAAACATCCATCCTGAAGCTTTTTAGAGGAACCTGTTTAAAAAGGTTAAAGTGGGTAATTATCACAACTCTAATTTACAACTACTTGGCAATAAGAGTTGTTTTTCAATGAACCATTTATTCATGATCTGCTGCTTCACACTGCAGGATTCTTCTTGACTAGGTTAGAAAATGTAATTAATAAATGATAGGATTATTTATGGTTCATGGTGCCAGATTGGGAAATACAATGATATACTGAATGAGCTAAAAATTATTCTTACAAGCAGCATCTTGGTTTTTAATCCATGGATTGGATTGTCACATTATTTGATATGGTGTGGTGAACTCCTGATGGTATTCATAGGACATTATTTTGTTTATCATCCTAGCCACAATGTGTGCCAATAAAAACGGACATGCTCCTTTGAGAACAGAGTTAATGAACACTGACATGTTAATCTTTCTCTAGTTGAGGTAGGGTGGCATTTGTGTTTGTGCTTAGTTTGACTATATTAGCGATTATCTCAAGCCCCCAGTGGAAACTGGAAGATGGTTACACTACATAAAGTGATCCTTTTTCATAATTTAGTTTAGTAATACTAGTTATGGAAACATGCCTGCTAAATGCAGATGGGCATTCTAAATTTCAATTACAAAAATAAGATAAAATAGGATGATGTCAGCTCTAATGTATTTATTCATGGGCAAAGGGCCTGGTTACATGTGACTGAAGTTGAAATTTTGCTATGACCTTCAAAACCCGTAGGCTCCAGGTCTAAGAGGAAAAACATCCCGAGTGATAACATTTTATATTGTTATTAATTATTGCTTAGATAAGAAGCTTCCACAAGGAGAAAATTATTTTATACACTCTTTTCTACACAGTCCAGTAGAAAACCAGCATAAAATGTAAATTTGAGGTATACTGGCTTTCTGCCATGCTTTATACTGATAACATTTTGGTGCTAATCAATGAAAATCTAGGCTTTGGCACTAAGTTGAAATGTACTGTAGACCAATTCATTTCCCAATTTATTCAGTTCATATCACTTTTTAAATGCTTTTATGTAGTGATTATGATTTCCAACAGTTATTCTAAAATATATCTATGCATGTAGTTGATACTTCCAGAAGTGACATAATAAAAGAATTTTAAAATGCCATTAAGTTTTAATAGCAATTTTAATCCCATGGCTTTAGAATTTCAAATGGCAAATGACACTGGACATAAAAATAATGGATGAAGCCCAGGGGATTTACAGACTCACAGGAGGGTTTAGGTTGGAGGGCACCTCTGGAGGTCACCCAATCCAAACCCCCTGCTCAAGCAGGGTCAGCTACAGCAGGTTGCCCTGTCCAGATGGGTTTTGAATACCTCCAAAGATGGATATCCCTCAGTCTCTCTGGGCAACCTTTTCCAGGGAAAATTTAATACAGATTTACTTGTTGTAACATTTAGTTTTAGGTATAGGTAAACATGGTTTTCTGTGTGTGCATTTGCATATAGATATATATGCAACATAATAATACTGGGATTATATTTGTATTCTTAGACCAATTTATTGCAGCATTACTGGGTTGTAGTTCTAAAAACTAATTTAGGCTCAGGTACAGTTTCCTCTTGTGGAAGCTATGCTGCCTGCATTCACTCCTAAGTTTCCTGTGATTTTGTTTTAGATTAAATATACATTTTGAAATCCAAAACTGGTGCTTGAATTTATCCACAAGCACATATTAGAAAATGACAAAAAGTTTGTAAAGGTTTAATAAATGAAGGTGAAATAATTAAATTTGATGAAACGAGGAAAATATCTTGCTTTTTTTCTTTAAGCTCTGAAAAATATTACAGAATGGAAAGACAAAATGCTTTGTTCAGTTTCCTCAAGAGGTTATTCCTCTTTATCTACTGACTTTTCTATGTGCCAAACATAGACATGAATGGGTAAAAAGGTTATAACTTTTGCAAATATTTCTCTTGTAGTCTGTGGACCATTTTAACTTTTGTCATATTATGTTCTTCTTTGTCCCAGGGTCCTTGTATTTTTTGTAATCTGGGAGGATATAAATTTCTTCTTCTGTGATATGGGATGTTAACTGGAGAACCATCTGTTTTGCAGTCTTCTCTAATATCTGTCTGTCTCCAGGAATGGCTCAGGAAGGAAAACTGTTAGTATGTTCCCCAGACCACATACCTTTATACTGCCTTTTTCTGGATGTTCATGAACAAGAATCTTTGAGATATATAAATCCATTTCATTCAAAGCCCTAGGCTTTGCAAGTGATAAAAATCCTGTTTATTATATTGCCCTAAACCTATGTCAGCTTCTATAACATCTTCTTTATGAGAGGAATATACATATTAAAAGACTATTGCTGTGAAAAATAACAAAAGCTTCCCACTCTAAAACATCAAAGGGGAATATTTGGCCAACCTGTGAAGAAATATACTAGACTGCTAGTGTTTTTCTCACTTGGTTTTTAGTATTTCCTTTGCTTTCTTCCCTTATAAAATGGTAGTATTTTCGACATTCACCAAAAACTATCTCATGTGCTGCTATTTAATCTTCTGTTTCTGGAATGCTGCAAGCATTCATAGTTATTGGGAAAATTTTTATTTTCTTTCTTGCTTGTATCTGTTTTTCTTTTGGTCTTTCTTTCGCACTGACACAGTCTATAAGAAACAGAGAACTAATCCAAATGCCATTAAATAAGATCTGGATACATACATAGATTGCACTTTCCCTTCTAGAAAGAACTAGAAAGTCTGTTGGTCTTCTAATCTTAACTTCCCACATTTCAAAGAGGAGTGATAAAGATGACACCAAGGAGGAAACTTGTGATTATGTTTTCCTTGTAACTATTTGGGGTAGGAGAAGCCCCTATATTCCAAGAAAACAGAAACAGCATCTGAGAGCAAGCATCTCCTCTTCCAACCAAAAGTAGATGAACTCTCTTTCTTCAGATTTCTATTTCTGCATATATTTCATAAAGAGTAAGTTGAAGATCCTATAGAAAGTGTGAAGATGTTTGTTATATTTTGCATAGCAATTGACAATTTGATGTTCCTGAGCTAAGCTTTGTTTGAATGACATTCAGCCAATATCTGGTCTGTGAAGAAAAGTGGTATTTTTCCTATTTGGTTAAATGTATGATTCAATGCAACTTTTTTTGTTGTTGTTTTGGGGTGTTTGCTATTTCATGGTGATTGACAGTGTGTCAAAAACCTTAGGCATTCAACAATTTCTGCCTCAATATTGTGTTCACTTCTTATGTGTCCTTTTCCCTTACAGTTTTAAATCATTTTTCTTCATTCACCCATAAAGTAAGTCCCTTTATGTGGAGTTACAGGAGGTCCCTTTCTATCTTTTGTTGCTTCCAGCATTTCTCTGTAAATACTTTTTTTTCTTTGTGACCTTATTTCTGTCAGAATATTTTTCTTTTTTAGCACCATTTTCTTATTTCTAATTTAGTTTGCCTTAGCTCAGCTTGCCTAGTCCCTTGTGTGGCTGCATGAGGAAGAGGTAATCTAATGTTATTTTTAGTTGTGGATGAATATTCTTCTATTTTTAATCAGACAGTTTTCATGTTCCATTTCAGCAGTGGACTAATGCATCCTCTAAAATACATTAATTCCTCCTCCCTGTACACACACACCTGCACAAGTGTCAATTTAGGTATGTCATGTGGACTAAAATTTCAAAAGATATTAGTTGATTAAAACCAATCTATTATTTGGAAATTGCAGGGCATGCATCCTTTGGTAGATCAGTGCAGTGATCAAAATCTCTTGTCACCTCTGAAAATTTGGCCAAAAGATTCTGGTTTTAAAGCAGATGGGAGAAATGCCTTGCTCCAGCTTCTGCTTTGAGGCCGTTTGGATCAGACTGTTATGCCCACA
Organism: Ceyx melanurus; assembly: GCA_024611195.1. NCBI lineage: Eukaryota > Metazoa > Chordata > Aves > Coraciiformes > Alcedinidae > Ceyx > Ceyx melanurus. The sequence continues at coordinate 33,556 of JANHGL010003735.1, read as the reverse complement.
GTTACGTGCATGTTTATAAAATAAAAGGTAGTCTGAGGCAAAGCAGCTCGAGGTGTGCAAGCACACCTGCCTCTTGTACAGGATGTGGTTGGAAAGACACTTTAAACCACTCCTCAAAATGCATGCCTAAACATCTGCTAGATGACCCTGGAAGTTGCTACGTGTGTGTTGGTGACATGCAACTTTGCCTTCTATGGCTGCACTGCAGAAAGGAGCATCATTGCTTACAAGGTGGTGCAAAACTGAGGCATTCATGAAACATCTCATGATATGACTTTCAATCTTCCTGGATGATTAAGCCTTTATTTTTCCTGTCCTCAGTAACCCAGCTCTTCGCTGCTTTCTCTTCCTTGACATTATGTAGTTCAGCTTCTTTTGATCTTGAATGTAGTTATTTCTCAAGCTATTGTATCAGTTGTGAGTCTTTTATTCTTTGTAGAAGTATGTTGTGGCAAATCATCTGCGGAGGGCTCTATCTCTAGAGATACTCTGTAAACTCATTTTGCTATGCATGCACAATCCCTGCCTGAGAGCAACATGCCATCTCTTAGCCACATGGCACGGGAGATAATAGGACTTTGCTTCACAACCTGCGTGAGTGACAGAAGTTCAGCACGATGAATTGGCTGTGTCTCTTGTGAGAAATCTGACCATCCCGAATAGACTTGCAGTACCATGACATCATATATTGTCTCAGTCTCTCCCTCTGTTTCTCACCTAATCATCCGTAGAATGAGGACACACAATAGTGTGTTTGTATATCATTTGGGATCAGCAACCAAGTCACCTGTGAATTATACAGGTCAACAGAAATGGAGCTTAAGATTTGGTCCATGTGTATTCTTCCTGTGTCATCAGAGATTACAGAGAAAACAAACAGGGATACACCATAAGCATTTATGAAATGTTATTAGAATTGCTTTATTGTGGGGAGAATTAGAAGAGGAGGGATTATATCTCTGAATGAAAAGTTTATTTTCTTTGATCCCAAGTAATCAAAGAAGCCATTTAACTGTCATAAAACGAGTTGTCTCCTTATAAACATGCTACAGTTCACAACAGTCAGGGCCTAGTACTTTGCAAGTATAGGGAATGTTGGTTATCAGTGGAAAAATAATAATTCCTCCTCAGTAATGCTTCTAAAGCCTTTGAGTGGATTTCTGGAGTTCATAAACATGGACATTGTTCTTTTTCACTTTTCCCTGAAATTTATCCCTTCACTGTCATTTTTCTCTTCATTTTCTTCTACTTTCTCAGTAGACCCTTAATCTGTAACTTGTGTATCCCAGTTCCAGTCAGCATCCCCGATTCCAAGACTCTATTTACAAGTTGCCAGTATGTTTGCACATCCACTGTCCACCAGCCACTTCCCTAGGTGCTGCCTGTAGTCTATTATCTGGAATATTTTCTTTGTTTCTAGGAGATTGTTTCACTTGATGGTCAAGTTTCCAACAAGGTATCAGCTTTTTTATCATGTGTAGGAGCTTTCACTCAGCATATAAAATAAAAGCAGAAAGTGTTGTTCTGGAAAGAAAATAATGTTAATAAGTCAAAATGACCTGAGAAATGTCTTAGGGACTTGGAAGCTTTTTTTTTTTTTTTTCCCAACTGTCTCAGCTAAGCTAATAAATGTTATTAGCTCTCCCTACAAACCCTGCCATTTGAAGTGCTTATAGATGACTGAAAGGAGAGTTACAAACAAGTTAGAAGCACTAAAGATACTATGAAGTAATGAAGGCATCCTAGCTGTAACTGCAACCTGCTGAGACAGATAATTAGTTTGAAAGCTGGCGAGATATAAAGCAGCTTTGAAAAAAAAAGTGGTGGTGAGAACACAGGAAATGAAGGCAGAGAAAAATTGAATGTGATCATCCAAACATAACTGCTAAGGCTGGAGAAGAGTCAAAATGGAAGATCGCTATTGGGTATTTGAAACTAGGGAGGGGAATACTTGGAGTGAACAAATGCAAAAAAATATCAATGACAGAATAAAGTATTAAATTGTGTAGCTTTGCAATCTACACACTAAACAGAGAGCATCCTGGATCTGCTTCTCATGACATCAAATTCTGCTGTGTTAAGAAAATAAGTGAGGCTGTTTTTTACTTTTCTAATTTCTATAACATGCTAAAGAAATTACCCATCATATCCTGTAACAAATATCACCTATTTTTGCATCAACTTATTGTGTATAATTTCACTGTTTACAGTTTGCTGTATTTGTTTTCAATATGCTTGAGCATTTTCAGTACAGTTTTAGAGTCGGAAGGGAATGGACTTCATATAAGAAGCTGGTCTGTCCTTAGCCTCTTAGCTCGAATCTCCCATGCTAGATCTTCAAAGATTCCAGAATCCAGTTTCCCTTTTAAAAGACAGGAATTAATCAATCCTCAATTAAATTCTGACACAGACAGAGAGTGTTCAATCACAGGCACTGTTTGTTTACTGAAAGACTCTAAGCGAAGCTTTTTGAAGCCATCACACATGGGGGTTGCATACTTACCTTTTATTTAGACCCAAATCTCTCATTTAAATTCCTACCCAAGCACAAGGAAGAAGCAGCCTAATTAGTTTGGAATTAATTTTATTAATAACTTCAACTCTCCTACCTCTACCCACATCCTTTCAAAACAATTTTTAGACTCTCTTAATATAAACATATTGAGAGATTTGTCATAAATACTGCACTGATTATTATTACTATGAACAATCTGTTCATTGCATTACTGGTATTTTAAATGGAAAGACCAATTAGACCTGTTAACCCACCTTTTTGTCAGTAAGTTGATTGGGAATTACTGGAGCGTAACAATTCTAAGTGGCTTTTCATGTGAATGCCAAGCTAAAATGGATATTCAGAGATGCATTAAAGCATTTTTACCTGGCACTGCATCCTTCATTTAAAGATCTACGTGTTAATCTGCGGAAGTGCAACATAAACATGGCTCTTTACAATATTTGTATACATGTAAGTATTGAACAGCAAAATTATAGGCCAAATGTTCAAAGAACTATGAATACAGTTGACAAGGATTACTTGGTCACGATACTTAGAAATACATCTTGCAGGTAATGTAAGACTGATTCAAGGATTTGACTACAACAGTTATGGGCAAAAATTGCTGGTTAATCCTAATATCTGAATGCATTTAACAGAGGGAATTTTTGTAAAGATCAATACAGCTTTTTTTATGCTGAAGCTTCATTTAAGAAAATGGTTTATCCAAACAAACAAGAGTTTAGAAAATGATAGTCAGTGAAAGATAACCATGGGAATAGTGCTAGACATGAACAACAATATATCTACAGAAGAGTATATTTCTTTTATTTTATAATCTAGTCAATAGTTAGTTGATTCTTTGGTAAAGAAATATACAGAGATGGCTGAAAAATAAGGCACAATATTTATTTCTCTGCTATTTGCTGTTCTTTTGATATTGAATCACTCCATTGAGATGGCTGGGAACAGAGGGCAGGTTCCTGGAAAGATTGCTGTCTCAGAGGCCTGATGTCTCCCTGACCTCAGCTTCCTAGTTATGAAGCTGGGAGACAAATTGCTAGAATATCTGACCCACGGGTTGGGATAACAATTTACTTTCATTAGAGTCACTAAAATATGTAAGCTTATTCTGAATCAAAATAAATACACATTTCCCTAATAAAGTCTGTCAGTCAGTATTACTGCACTCCTGTAGAATTCTACTTTTGTCATTCTTTTTAAAATGACATTATACTGAAACCTAAGTCTACTTGCATAACCTCCCTCAGTAGCCCACTGATCATATTTCTCTGTGCTAGGCTGGGTCAGGTAATACAGTGGTACTGAATATTGCATACCCTGGCAGAAGCAGAAGCCCAGTTTATCAACACATTTCCTTGTACTTTAGGAAAGCCCAGGGATAATTTAACATGGCCACTAGTGTGCTTTGCTGCTCTCTCTTTGGCATAAAGTGCATTGATTTGACTTGATCTTTGACTTATTCAGAGGTGATTTACCAAAAGGAAGCTTTGTCTCCCATCTGACAAGAGATGGTCCCTTTGCTGTAGTAGAGATGAATAAAAAGACCACAATGTATTAAGCTAAGAGATGGAACCAGGAGTTACAGTCAAAAATGAACATCCTTCTGTTGTACCTATTAGGCACCCGGCTATTTCCCATGTAGGCATACAGAACATCTTAAAGAAAAACAAGTTTACATACTGACCACTTAGTCATCACTAAGTTTTTTTGCAGGTTTCAGGAAGGAATACTATTTAGAAAAACACATTCACTTGGCATCATGCCTGTACAAAAGCCCAATGGACCACTTAGGCTTCCAAGATGTCCTGAATGCTGAAAATCTCAGTCTTCATAAGGGCAACAAGGATGTTGAGATGTTGAGTATGGAAGCCTTACAGGAGGTCCAGGGACCCTTGGGGTTGGGCTGTGTTAAGTTAATCATGTTATCTGGTTTTGGCAACTTCAGACAATGAGAGGAAGGGTAGCCTGAAGTTTACTCCAGACTGTGAACATTAAAGATAACCTAAGTTAAAATGAAGACATTGCATTACTTACAAGTATAAACTGGAAGCTATCTCAGTGTAGTGCATGTGAACAGGCATAGCTAACTGGTGATGCTTACACCCCAGAGGAAAGCATGTTTACTAATTTCAAAGGCCAAAACCTCTTGTTCATCTCTTGACTGCGGTTTCACAAAGATGAAATATGAGTCACTGGGATCACAGTCTAGTGCTTGTGCCTGGGAAGAGTCTGTGAGCTCTTAAGCTCATAAGCTACACAGATCAGATTTTAGAATATAGGTCCATCTGCAAACTTTAGGAGACAAAAAATCCTGAACACAATGAATAATGTCAGCTAAAATGTGCCATAAGTTAAAATTTTGTATTTCATGTAGAACTGAATTCCACTTATCAGTCTTACGATAAGTGCATAAAATATTTATTTGGATTCGGGCCAACATTTTCATGTCTTTATTGCAAATAAGACATTTCTATGGCAAGTTTGAAGTCAAATGGCTCTATACAAAATGGTAGCAAAGTTAATTAAGCATATAGTTTTCTCACTCCTTGGGATTCTGTGTCTATTAATCACATGTCAAAATGGTTCCTATTTGGTTGGGGATTCATCAAAGCAGTCCTGTTTTCTTTGGTTTTAAAGTAAAATATTTAAAAGGTGTTAGTGGAGCTGAAGAGGAACACAAGTCACTAAATTAGATGATAATTTATCACCTTTTATCAGGCCTAGTTTTTTTGTTTCATCAGGTAAGAGCATGAGTTTAAGTCGTTCCTGGCATGTTAAAAAAAATGTAGATGCTGAACTGAATACTTGCTGTGAGTCACCTGACTTTAGCATGACTTCTCATATACAAGCTTGCAAGTGTAGGTATGGAATTGAAAGTATATTTAAAATAGATGTAGAGCTGACATACTGATCCTCACTGGGTACAAGGTTGTTTTGCCTAGTCACATTCTTTACAATACACTTTAATTACTGTTGTTTTCAACTTGTATATTTTTCATTAATATTTGTGATATTGTTTCTCATATTTTAAATCACAGTATTGTCATGATTTGTATACCATTTTTAAACATGTCCTTATAATGGTTAATTAAAAAAAAATCATTATTTCACCTCTTGAAAATACTGGGTCTCTTCATTTGTTATTTATCTGTGGTTATTAGACCTCTCAGCAGCAAGTATATTATTTGGACTCAGATTTTGTATGCAGTGGGTTAGCATAAAAGCACTATGGTATGTTCAGCCATCTTGGCATTGTCATTTGAGGCTTTTTTTAATTAAAAGTCTGCCTTGGAGTATGTCAAGTGCTCCTGTATTTTTGCCATTCTTCTTATCTCTATGGCAACAAAAATATTTCAACATTTACATGGGCATCATATTCTTTGCTAATGTACTATCTGAACTGTTTGTATGCTGAGAAGGGGAACAGCAGAGATTGGCTTCTGCAGACTGGGATGCAGGAGTTGTCAAGACAACCAAGAGGCCTAAGGATGTCCTTACTAGTAGCATTAAATTGAAGCTTTAAATTAATTCACTCTCATGTGTTTTTGTAGCTTATGCTGTTAATTGAAATAATAGGAATGACCTTCCCTGTACATTCAGAGCACCTGTCCTATTAAAATTGCATGTGCTATTTACTTAAGTACACTCATCTATCAGACAAATCTAGCGTGAAATAGGGGAAAATGGAAGACACTTATATTGTACTGCTATGTATTGACTTGTAGTAATAGGAGAAGCAGCTTTTCTTGTGTCAAGCTTGAGATAGTTGTGATGAACATTTTATTCTGAAACTTCATTTATTTCCACTTCCCACTCAAGAACCTTAAGTCTGCATAACTCCAGACACTACAGTTTATTCTACACTGTAGAAGCTAATTGAAATGAATAGTTAAAATTGGTTTTATGGCTATAATATATTTGAAGAAACTGAGTATCATGTTTTTGTGTATGCAAGAGAGACTGTTTTTCTTCTCAATACAAAAAAAAAAACCAACCCAACCCAAACAGAACAGTGGGAGGCTGTTACTTTTTGCTCAAGTCATAATCTTCCACTGACTTGATTTATGAATTTACTTTTAATCTCTTTTTAAAAAATAATTGTGTAAAGGAGCTGTTTGAACTTTTTGTTTCTGATCTTGCAGATTTGCACAATCAAGTACATAGGATGGGAAAAAAAAATATGATTATATGTACATTCATTTTCCTTCTCAAAAGAAAACATAATCTGCAAACAGTTGTCTTGCTGAAATTCAAGAGTTTCATTGTGATACTCATGTATGTCAAATATTAATAATTTTTAAACTGGACAATGATAGTCAGGGATGCATGATGCATATTTCATCCCTCTGCAAATAGTTTAAAAAACCCTATATCCTGGAACACTTTTAATCTCATCAAGGGAGAAATACACTTCTAATTGCCACCCAAAACCTATCTGGATGTGTTCCTGTGTGACATGCCTTGGGTGATCCTGCTTTGGCAGGGGGGTTGGACTTAATGATCTCTAGAGGTCCTTTTCAACCCCTAATATTCTATGATTCTATGATTACTTTTTTTTCTGCTATGTAGATCATTAAGTTGCATAAAATTTGGGAATATTTGGTTTTCCCAGTACTATGTCCATTGATGCACAAAACCATGTAATTATACCAAACTACACTGGTGACCAGTAAGCTAATGAACCCCTGAAGTATATTTGTTTTGAAAAAAACTTCTTAACTTTCTTCATAGATTAGAGAACAGATTAATGATTTCTATGTTTCTTCATGATTGCTAAGAGTGCTAATATTAAAATGAGGACTTGATCTCCCTATATTGAAGAACAAAGGTAAAGTTTCTTGGGGACTCCTTGCCACAATGACTAGAGTGTGTCTCTCAGGAACTGTGACTCTTCTGGCACAGTCATACTATACTGCATGCAGAAACTCAAGTGCAGCCACTGACAGAGCAGTACTGAAACTGGTAAAAAAAATTGTACTGTATAAACATTAATATAACAGCATGAACTGGAAACACTACGAATTTGCTTCTGTCTTAGTGAAGGGATGAAATACTGGGAGAGAGCAGGAGGCTGACAGGCACCCTCTGTTATTCCCCTGACTGCTGTTAATCTCTCCAAGACTGGTACCATCTCTGTGATGTGTGGCAGAGATGCAGCAACCTCAGCACTGGTTAGCAGCCTCAGTACTGTGGCTGCAACCAGTTTGCTGTATGCATGTTAATGCTTGCTCCCTCTGGTATTTGAAACATCTGTGAGTGCTCAGCACATCTGAAAATCAGGCCATTTAATTCTAGGTACTTTAAATATAGATTAAGGGTCGTAAATTTAGGCATGCAGGTTTGAATGTTTTGGATGAAACATTTCCATTAGCCTGCAATCAACAGTGCTACATAGAGATGATATTGAAGAATAAGATACAATCAGGTCAGAACTATTTGTAAAAATAAGCCCATAACATAATACATCAGCATTAAGCTCACTTTAAAATAAAGATCTTAGAGTGTAAATGCATACAACATGTTTTGCTAAATTTAAACTTTCAAATCCATGGCAAAAGGCAATGGATCTACATCTAAAAGAAAAGCATTACTCTGCTACATGCAGATTAAAAATACCAATCACAGCTACTGTCTATGCACTAAAAGACTGTTGGCAGCACTGAAGCCACCTTACTTTTCCAAGATGCACAACTGATGGCGTAGACCCTGGGATGAGGGCAGCTTGCCACTGTTTCCCTCTTTTCATCACCCCTGGACACACTTTCACAGTGTCTTGGTGTTTTTGCAAGGAGCTGGAAGGCTGTTTCTGTGCTGCTGCATCATATATCTGTGCTGAAGAATTATGTCAAAACAGGATAGCAGAGGATAGTTTGGTCAAGTGAAAATCACCCACCTACTTTCTGGACAACCTATAAAAGGAGCTGGACTCACTGTACCTGTCTTAGGTGGATGCATATGATACCAGTATCAAAGGGCTGCAGTGATCATCACGAATGACTTGAACCCAGGATGTTACTTCTGCTATATTTTTGAAATTTAAAGGCATCTTAAAGTGGGGTAAAAATGGGCTTTAAAATCATGGAGGGAGGGGTTATGCTAGAACATATAATATCCTATGAGACATGTATGAATTCAACCATTTCAACCTTCCTTCTCTGAAAGAAAATGTCAGAGGAATAGAGGCAGAGAAGTGTCCAGAGCATCTCTAAGGTTCACATCAGACTGGTGAGAGTCCCAGAATTTGTAGGAGACTGTAGATGCCATTCTGCATCCTTCTCGTTCTCTCATTCAGGAGATGGGTATGGAAAGCAGGAGAGTCTCACTTGAGCTGTTCCCTAACCACAGCCTTCTTAAGGGTAAGGTTTAGCTCACTGGTTTCTGTCAGAAAAGATCTCAGTGCTTTTTCTGAGAGAATGAGATTTTCCAGTCATTTCAGTAGTACAGCTGAGACTGACAGGGGCCAAAAAGCAAGTATAGAAGAAAAAATGATCTGTCATACTATGTATGTCAGGTGGCATCTGAATGATAAGATCTACAATGTCATGTGGAACTTCCTTACAGCAAGAATAAAAACATACTGAGCTGATTCAAACTCCTCCAAGGCACCAGGGTAACTGGATTTAAAAATTAATTAATTTTTCTATTTTGGATCTATATCCAGATTTCCTGCAAGTGGAACTTGCCTACGCAACAGTTAGCACTTGGAAATCAGTATGGAGTATGAATCTGTATATATGAATCAACACTAGCACAACTTGACTGTGTCTCAGTCATCTGTTAAAATAAAATACTATTTTCACAATTTAACCTTAAACATAGTATGTCCTTAAAGAGCTCTCTAGCACCTCCTGTAACTTCTTAACGAGTCCCAATGTCAGTGCAGTCCCAGCTCTAGATAAAGAGCTTACAGCCCACTACATGATTCCCAAATATACATAACTAAATCTTGTAGCCAGTGTATATAATTTCCCTTTTTCCTCCTATCTCTCTCCCTTCCCCAGCTTTGCTCCCTCTTTTTAGGGCCTGGATATGGCATGGCAGAGTTCCCTTATTAAAGCAGCTTGCCAATGTTTTCTCTGTCTTCAGCACCGTGGGATATTTCATTGACACTCAGGATCTCCTTCGATATTCTCTCTCTGTCTCTCTTGACATTTTTGCAAGGAGGGAGAAAGAGGCTGGGGGAAGGTGCATATAATGCTTCCACTGCTGAGCAGTATGAATTATATCTGCTGGAGTAATAGTGTGAAGTGGCAGGGATCCATTTTGATGAATCTCATGCTGATTTGTAGCCCCAATTCTAGCTGTAGGTAACACTGAACACCTGTTTGGAGTACTAGAGAGATGGAATAAAGCTCTGTACAGTAAATACGCTGTGTGCTGTAGCTGTTTGTTTATTGTGACATGGTAATTAATTTGCAATTATATTTCAAAACATACCGGAAGAGAAGTGCACTATAATTCCTACCACCCAGAAAGAGGCTCAGCAGTGACACTTGTTAGACTCTGCACTGGCTGATTCTCTCTTTTCTCATCACTGATTGCTTTTTTCTTTTGTCTCAGCACATAACAGAAGGTTACAAAAGAGACTTCTGTAAAGATTTCTGCCTGGATACTAATGGGTCTCTTCTACTCTAGAACAGTATGACTTAAAAACATACATACACATACACAAACATATATACATACATATGTAAATGAAAGAGATCATGTTGAGTATCTATATGATTTTATTGCTGACATTCCTTGCCATGCAATATCGTTCACAGTGTTCCACTGCAGAAGGAAAGTTTCTGAGTCCCTTTCTTCATATCCCATCTGTGAAATCCTTGTCTTTTCATCCAAACAACTCCTTTAACCCTGTTTAAATCATTCAGAAATATCAGATAAGAGATTTATTTTTAGCATTCAGCATTCTACCTCCCTCTGACTCGGATAATATATGAACACCAAGCTCCTGACCTCTAGTCTTTAAAATCCTCATAAACCCAACATTGTTTTTAAATGACTCGTGTTTCACTGCACCACTTCCCAGTAAGTTTTCTATCAACTATTCATTTCAGCAACCTCTCCATAATTTCTTACAATGTACCTGGAAGTCTGGCTTTTCAAATGTAGACCCCAAAACTGGGTTTCTGCTAACACACTTCAAATGAACAGAGGAGCCAGAAGCTCTCAGTGCCATAGTAACATTGCAAGAGAACAGGTGTTGCTATATTAGATACTGCAGTGAGTGTTTTCAATGCATTTTTTACACGCTGATGTTTGGTTCCTCTAATATAGTTTTTAGAAATAGCTTCTGACTAGATTCACAGCAACTTGATTGTTCCTTCCTTGCCTTTTCCAAAGAGTAATCTGTTCTCAGGTCCATGCTCGATGCTGATACATCCAGAACCCCAGGATTTCTCTGTATTTCCTTCCTCCCATGTTTCATTTTTAGGTTTGCCTCTTTTTTTTTTTAATCTTTTCTTTCATATCTTTATTAATATTTCCAGCTTTGATGAGTTGATATCAAGATATTTTAAAGATAATTATATATGGTGAAATTCAAAATCTAAATATGAAAGTAGATCCTTATTATTTCACTAAAATGTAAAGCTTAAATTTGTGATCCCATTATTCTGTTTCTATTTCAACTGTCCCATGGTTACACAAAAATGTTTTCCACTCTGGACACTAACGTTCACTTTGTAGATAACTATATGGACCTTAAACTGATAGAGAATGACTTTTATTTTTATACGAGTCTAATATCAACTGCAAATATGTGGACTATATAAACAAAAATCATTTGACAGTAAAATAAGAAATAAATCAATATGCCTAAAAGAGAGTGTTAATTTGCAATTATGTCAAGTAAGAAAGAAAAAGAAAAAAATATTGACTTCCTCTGAAAATCTTCCCAAATACGACATTTCTTTGACATTTTCACATGTGCTGAAAAGTTACTCCTGAGGAACTCATTTCCATTGCTCTCACTTGGTGTCCAACAGTGACTGATATAAATATTTTATTAGGCAAACCTGCAGGTTTCTGAAGATTATATGTCTTATCAAGTTGACCCTTATAATTATGTTGTCTTCTGTAACTGTGGGATGTCTTTTAATTTTGCAGTCTTTTTGTAAATATTGAACCATAAAAAAAATACAATCACAAGCAAAAGTGACTATGAGTAAGAAAAGGTGTAAACAGGGCTCTTTTTGCTCAGGAAGATTCCCACTTCTGCTTGTTGCTACAGAGACAATGCTTTAATAATAAGTTATTAATTGTTCATAGTGTAGTGTGTCCTTAATGTGTTAAAAATTGCCAGGCTGTTTTTCTTTCTTTCTCTTTTAAAGCAGTCACTGGGGATGCTCTTTTTTTCCCCCTCTTCTTTCCTGGAAAATGGGATTTAATGGGGACATGTTTAAGTTCCTCAGTTTTATGTGCAATGAACTCAATGTGGGTTTGCAGTTCTGAGCTTAATGCAGTATAGTAGCATTTTAAAGAATATTCCTTTTTTGTTGTAGAGTCTAATACCATTACAATCCCTTCCCATTGATGTTCTTGGTCTTACAAGTTCTCATCTGTAGAGCAGGATAATGCTACTGATGCATTATCCTGATGTTAATGATAATAAAACATACCAATCACAACATATTACTGGGTGTCTGGGAAAAGGTAGGTTGGTAACTTATCTCCCTTTCCTGATGAGAAAGTTCCCAAAAGGTAAATGCAGGAATTCATAGTATGGTGAGGACAGAAAGAAATGGGAAAACTACAGCTCAATGTGACCAACCCTCCACAGAGGTGTGGAAAGGAGTATAACAGAGTATTCTGTATCAGTGAACAAGGTTTATATGGTTAGACAGAACAAAAATTTGTGTATGCTGCAGTGTATCAGGAAATTTTGCAACTTCTTCCCCAACTCCTGAGGATAGCCTTTTTCTCCCAGTTTTTTGACAGAAATATTTCATTTTGATTTTTAACAAACATTTATGTTATGAGACTGGAAAACATTAAAAGTTAACATGTTTGACTTTAAGTTCAATTCAATATTTTCTTCAGGCTGGGTTGTTGGGGTTTTTTTTTCTTCCTTTAATTAAGTAGATATTTTTGTTCACATTTCTTATTTGAATCAGACAAGCTGAAAACAGAAAACGGTATTTTTAGGGTTGTTGTTCAGCCAGTGAAGTAAATTCTGAGTGATTACTATGTCATTATTCTTTTTGCATGCTGTTTTATTCTGACTGTACATAAATGGCTTTCCTCCAACTCTACTGTGTCTTTACAAAGAGTTTTGAACAGCTCTTAGATCATGAGTATACCAGTCTTAACCACAGAGATACCAGCAAAGTCCATAAGCAAGTAATGAGCTTCACACAGAGGAGCAGACATCCTTAGAGGAGACAAAACATCCACATCATCTGGTTTGGGTCTCTAATTCAGGTAGCATTTGGATTTAGTGTTTTTAGGAGCTCAAATTCCCAGGAGTCATCAGAAAGTAATGAGACCAGCCACACTGACTGCATGAAGTGAAACTGAGTGTCTCAGGTAAGAAAGTAAATCTGTATGGTGAAAGGTGAATAAAAGCTTACATGTTCTGCTGACACAAGGGCACATAGTTTAGTATCCTGCAGCATCAGAGCTTTGTGGTCACAAAGATATACAGCATCCTTTGCTAGAGGTGTTTTGTCCTTGCAGTAATGAAATCTAGATGCATGTGCAATAAAGCATTTTCTTTTTGCAGTCTTTTATGAATTGAAAAATACAGAGTTTATAAAAGCTCCTTTAGTGTACAACAAAATCTCTCTATTCCTCCACAAAAAAATTCTGTTTCTTCATCAGCTGTCCTTTCATAAGTTTCTCCTATTGGCTAATGTTTGCAAAGTGCTTTGAAGATGAAAACATTAAGTGCCTGGTGTTATTACTACTCTTATAGACCATGCTGTAGGTATGTAGAATGGAAGTATTCATGGAAAGCAGTTATTTCACATACTCATACTGAAATAACTTGGTCCATGTTTATCCCCGTTTTTAAATCAATGAGGCCAGTAGAACCTGGCTGAACCTGGTCCTTCTTGTTTTTTATCTGTAGCACAATTTATATCAAATCAAGTTGAGGTCACAGTAGGACCTATTTCCATAAAAACATGTTTGTCTGCAAAACCACTGAAACACCCTGAGAGTCAGTTTTCAATGTCATCCGTATCCCCCCAAGTGCTTTCATCATTCAGAAGCTTACCATTAAAGAAAACCTCCTTTATTTTCAATTTGTTGCATTGGAGGAAATGTTTGAAAGCTGTCATCTCCCATGGAACAGCACTACTACATTGACTTTCAAAGAGCATGAGTCATTTTTAAAAGTGGGCCTTCGACTCATAAGTTACTCAACTGCTCTTGAAGATTGTGTCCTTTCCAGTAATATGAAATAGCTGTGTACCTTTGAATATCATAATGAAAGCTTTATACAGCCCTACCCGATAGTTTACTTGAAGAGTGAATAAAACGATGAAATAAGAGACTAGGGAAAGCAAGAGGGAAGGCTGAAGGAGCAGAAAAAAGTATGTATTTTTAAATGGATTTCACCACTTGACATAGAATCATGAAACAAATTAAGTTGGAAGTCATCTGCTTCAACCCCCTTCCCCACAGAGCAGGGCAGACAGAATACAGAGCTTTCCTTTTTAAATAAAAATTATATTCTAAAGCTCTAGGTTTAAATTAAATGTAAAAAACTGGCTAGGTTTCTCACCCCCCAACTCCAAGAGCCACTCCCACCCTTCTAGTGCGTAAGAAAAGAAGCAGGTAAAATATCTTGCTTGTGATTGTGCAAAACACTTGTGAGTGCTTTGTACTGAGAGAAGCTTCTGTGCTGCAGGATGCTCCCTGCACCTTGCTAATAAATTTACTTTCTAGTAAGATCATAACCAAAATCACACCCGATTGTGAAGCAGACGCAGTGCTCAAAATTAGTCAAAGCTTTAAAAGTCTTCTGAGTTTTTAGAAAGGGTAGGGAATTCATTTATGTCACTAGCAATTCCAGTTACTCATAAGCTAAAGATTTCCCTCTGTTATAAAAAAGCCTTCCAAGAACAATAACAAATATGCTAAAAAAACTAGTTCTGGACTACGTTGTACTTTTCTTAACTGGATGTGCTTAAAAGTGGGTACCAACTTCATCTGTAGTGTGATGCATAGAGGTACTTCTGTTTGTCAAGGTTTAGAGTCATGGCAGTCTGCTAGACCTGTTAACAGATGGTGTCTGTTAACTCTCCCTCCTCATTTGGGAAGAGAAAGGGAATAAGGGAGAGGTATTTAGCAGTCAGAAAATGAAAGTAGAACATCTTTAAGGAAAATAAATAATAATAATAAAAATTGAATATATACAAACCTAATATCAAACCCAACCCCTCTCCCTGTGGAAACTACATCATTGCTGTCACTGATGCTGTGGAGCAGGCACTGGGGATGTCTCAAGCTGGACTCAGCAGTAGATGGGAATGGGAATCAGAAGCTGGATTCTGGAACTGGATTCAGAAGCACATGGATCAGAATTGAAGGCAGAAAGGACAGACTCCTCCTTGAATTCCAGTCATTGAAGAAGAGAGCTTGCCTCTTGAGATCCCTCAGCTTTATACCAAATATGACGTATATGGGATGGAACCCCTCACTGGTCAGTTTGGGGTCACCTGTCCTGTCTGCTCCTCCCCACAGGTGCAGCCTTTAACTTTCTGCAGCCCAGCATGGCACACAAGATCCAGCAGTGGCCTTGGTCTGCACACCACTCCTTGGTACTATCTCTAACCAGAGGGTGTTATCACTGCCAGGGGCAGACACTGCTTGGGAAACACACTGCTGACTTCAGACAGTGCAGTGAGTTAGAGAACTGAGCTGAAAAGTGAAATCCATGAACAGAATTAGTTCTGTTCTAATTTAAAACAGGATATTGTTATACAGACCTGAATCTATGCTACTGGGAAGTTTCCCAACTTGAAGATGATACTCCACCTTTCCCTGAGAAGGAGCTTCCACTCCTTCATGCCTAAAATTGCAGCATAGGTCATCCAATTCTGGCAGTGTTAAGGAGAAGAGACAAACACACCCACTGATTGAATAGTGCTGAAGTTAACTCTCTAGAGCCATGCAAGAGAACATGAAAACAATGACATGGATTTAAAAGTGCTTAAACTCAAAGATTTAGAATCTTAGGACAGAAATAAGCTGGAGACATCTAAACAAGTGTCCAGAGTGTTCATTAAAGCAGTGAATTGTATGCAGAATGTTTGCAAATTTTAGAAGCAACAGGTTTAAAGGGATACAATCTAATTATGAAAAGAATTGTTCCATTTAAAACGATAGCTTTACAGTTACTGAATTCATGGTAATTAAATCACAGTGTTGCTTCCTTAGGCTTTAAGGATTGGCAATGTAGTTCTTGTAATCCTGTCCTGATCTTCTCAGGGCATCAGGACTGTGGTTTATTGACATGTAATTAGATCAGGATGTCACTACATCAATGTCAGTGTAAACATCACTAAGTAAGTAGCTGATCCTTACAAGATCAGCAACCTAATCTCCTCTGGGATGCCAACAGGCTTTGTTAACATTTAGGCTTAGAATTGTATCTGTTCTTTTAATGCCAGGCTCCCAACAACTGAGGGAGCTTTGACATCCAAGTCAACCAGCATCTGAAGTTAAAACTAGTTGTATTGATGTTCTGGCAATTGCAATACCTTGTCTGCTAATAGATTTTATTGATTACAAAACAAACAAATAATGAAATCTTGGTAGCAGCACTTTTTGAAAGGTGAGGGGGAACAGGGTTGGACTTTCTAGTTTATTTTTCATAAACTGGCTGTGAGCCATCTACTGCAAATGTAACTGAAATTACTAGCATTTAAAGACACTTGTACAGTAGATTATTTCTTACAGGCCTTATTCACAGCTTTAAAAATCTGCAACTGCAGTTTAAATAAATATTATAAAATTACATGTTAAAAAATTAATAATAAATAATATTTTAAATTGCCAGCAAACCAATGAAAGGAAATTGTTTTATGGGATGGAGGTTTGAAGTAAGGATTCCACTTCTAAAAACATTTTGGATGGAGAAAAATGCATATGAACTTTCATTTTGAGGTAACAGAAAAACATATGTTAATCAGTAACACTTCAGCTCCTCTGATCTTTCTACAAACTGCAAATCTAGTTCTATAGTCAAAAGATTGTCACCCTTTCTTAGGCCAACGACCTCATAACACTTTTCGGTGGACCCATGCACAGTTAATGTCTATGGTAATAGTCTGACTTTACTTAGTTAGCTTTCAGATGCACTTGAGAAATCCAGTGCTGACCACTGGACTTCCTGAGCACAGTTTGAAAAGCACAGGTTGTTTCTCATATTTAAACAAAATATCCATTGACTAAAATGGAAAATAAGTCAAGTTTATATCATGGGTTTGTCTAAAAAATGGCAAGGCAATTGTGAAGCAAAGGAAGAAAGGTGTTGACATCAAGGTCTAAAACCCTGCCTGTATTTAATGGTGAACAAAATTCCTCTTAGCTACCATGGATATAATGTCAAGTGTACGGGACTGTTTTCTGGAGGAGGGGATGTGTCATGCCAAACATTGTAATTGTGTGAAATTCACCACCCTACATATGTGTAGGTGTTTAGACACAATTACATAAAATGAGGAAGAGCATAAGCATCTAAAGAACAGTAATTACAAAAATTACTGATACCCACTGCTGATACCCATTTTAGGTAGCCAATAGGAAACATAATTTGGTTTCAGGTGCTTACCAGGAAGATTACCAAACAGATACTTCCAAAGCTTTAGGAATATTTAAATAACCCATAAAGATACCAGCAGTATTTTGAACCTAAACAAATTTGAACAGTTGCCTCTGGATTTTTTTTTTGTTGCATCTGAGCACCTGGTAGTTTGTGAGCAACGAATATAAACAGGCCCTTCTCTAACCTAGTGCACACCTTTTAAAAAGAGAAAAAAGAACAGAAAAAGAAATAAAAACCAAACAAATCTTGCAAGCTTTTGTGAGAGGATGTATGCCCCTGTGGGGAACTGCAGTGCTCAGAATCACTAGTCTACTGCTATTATGCCTGCAGGGTTGAAGCTGGACAGCTGCTCTTTGTGTCCTTTGTGCTCAAGGGCTTGGACTCATAGTTTTTCATGGGTTTGTTTATTCTGACCTGCATACATATCAGGAAAACTTAGTGAAGAAAAGTTACCTAGAAAAAATCCAGTGGATGTGCATGGTAGGATGTTCATTGTTGAATCCAATCCAAATGACTTAAGAATTTTACTCATAAGACTATTTTTAAACTCTTTTCCCTAGGGGGGATAAAAGTTTTAAAAGATTACAGAAATATTTCCTGCTCTTTAAACTAGACATCTGAATTAAAATTGGTATTAATTTGTTTTAAGCTAACAAAGCTGTTAAGTGTTTAAAAGCTGCTATCACTGGAAATCAGGAAAAAGAAAAGCCTGAATACAAAGTTGGAAATAATTGCCTTTTCCTGCCTTTGGTCTAAGTCAGATTGAATCTTTCTCACAAGCAGACATGTAGGGAAATTGTGAATTGTCTTGTTAGAAGGTGAAATATTGAAACTAGGTAACAACTACAAGGATATATGGACATGTAGAAATGTGAGGCCTTCTCTAACCCCTTAAAAGCGGTAAGACCATAGTCATCATGTTAAAAAACAGAATCATAGACAAGGGAAACCCATTTCAGACACACATAGAATATTTCTTTCAAACATGACTTTTGATTTTTTTCCAAGTTCAGAAATTATTTAATGACATGAAATAAATACTCTTTAACCTTTGATAAAATGCATATTTTAAAAACTGTTTCCTTTTGCAGGTAACAAGTTTAATGGGGTCTTAGAGAGAGAGCTTATTGTATTGGAGGTTAGGCAGAGGTTTGGGTCATTAGGTAGAACAAAGCAAAGGTTTTAATGGTTTCTACAGCTGCTAATCCTTTAAACATTTCTTCAGAAAAAAAAAAAAAAGAAAAAAGAAAAAAAAAGTTCATTAAAAAATGTTCAATTTTTTTGATTTAGAGAACACAATACTGCAGACATATCAGTCCCTTTCCTATTTGTCTAAGTACACCAGCTTATGTGAATAAGGGAAACTGAACAAGACCTCTTCCAAAAACACTCCACCAGTCAAAGCTGGAAAGGTCAGATTGTTTGAAAATGACTAATGATTAGTTTACAGTTCCTTTAATACACAGGTTCCATAACAATGGAATTAATCTTTAGAGGAAAAACATTAGAAGGTAGTTTACTCCCAAGGGAGACGTGCTGGGGTTTAGTACTTATAGTTATGATGAGCACTCATCAGGACAGACAGCAAAACCCCAGGACGTCTCATTGTTTAATCAGTTCGGGTAATATCAAGTTGATTAATCAGCTGTACTTCCGACAGAAGCTGTTCTCGTTTGCGGCAGTGTTAGTGCTCCTCACTCTGCACATCACTGATCGCAGTGAACTCTCGGGAGCTCATCTCCAACTCTGGCAGAAAGAGCAATGTTTCATTAATCTTCTCCTATCTTTTCCTTCTATCTGAGGTTTTGGGGATTTGTTCTTGGTTTGTTTTCTTTTGTTTTCTTTTGGAGTACGTTTCTTTTGAACTGGAAAATGTTTTGAAGTGAAATCCTAGAATCATTTTGTCTCTGTGCTATGACTAATGTTAGTGTCTTGAAAGTGAATTGGGTGATTTAGCAATCTCAAGAAAGTCAGTCTCATCCCTTGACTTCAAAGACAAAATCTCACTAAATGAAGTCTGTCCTAGTTTCTCTGATAAAGATTTTTTGGAAAACTCCTGTAAGTGTGAGGGAAAATTAAGAAGGACATACCAGCCCTCTGTATTTCCCAGACACAGCAGACCCCATTCCTGCTAAGCCAACATAGGGCAATTTGGGTGCACACCAAACCAGGGGGCTGTGTTTATTTCATTCCTGGATGGTAATCTCAGCAGATTTTCATCTCCCATCTTCATGGATTTCTTCCTTTCTAAGGATAATCCTTGTTGGCACCCTGAAACACATTTGCTGATACACAATTGAGGCAATGCACTTAGATTTATGTGCTTTTGTATTATGACATGTTAAAGGACAAACATATATAGATGAGAGGTAAGCATATAGTCTGTCATATGGGTAAGTCATTGTGTGTGTGAAAAACTGTTCCAAAACTGAAGTTCAAGGGCTAAATTCAGTGCGAGGGAAAGGTGTACTATTAAATGTGATTTTTAAGCATTACAATGGTTATGCATCAGTCATAAGAAATGTTATATCTGAACATTGTTTGAAGTCCATTGTTCTGATTTTGGCTGGGATAGGGTTATTTTTCTTACTAGTAGCTGGTACAGTGCCATGTTTTGGACTTAGTGTGAGAATAATGATGAAAATACACTACTGTTTTAGTTGTTACTAAGTAGCACTTATCCTAAGTCAAGGATTTTTCAGTTTCCTATGCTCTGCCAACAAGCAAGTGCACAAGAAACCGGGATGGCCCATGACCAGGAGCGCTGACCCGAACAAACCAAAGGGATATTCCATAGCATAGAACGTCATGTAAACATATATAAACTGTGTGGAGTTGGTGAGGAGGGGCTCAGGGCATCAGTCATTGGGTAGTGACCAATTACATTGTCTATCACTTGTCTTTTCCTGGGTTTTATTTCTCTTTTTGTTATTTTCCTATTATTAGTTTCTGTTATTATTGCATTTTACTTATTAAACTGTTCTTAGCCAAAACCACCAGTCTCAATTGTTTTTGGTTGTTTGTTTTTTGTTTTTTTTTTTTATTATTATTATTCCCATGTCACTGGGAGTGGGAAGAAGTGAGCAAGCTGATGTTTGATATTTGGGTGCTGGCTGGTGTTAAACCACAACATCCATAGAATTTGTGAATGCATAAGTTAAGATAGAACCTGGTGGGCTGTGGCAAATTTATATGTTGTACAACTATCTATAAGTCAAATTCCCTGGTCAAATTGCATTGTATTAAATGCAATTATCCTGAAAATGTGAAAAAGATAATTCACTTTTTAATTTTCAGTGAGCTAAATTCAATAACATGCAAGAAGGTATGCCGTGGTTACATATAGCAGGAATGTTGCAGTGGATCAAAACAATACTTTAAGTGAAAACTATTTAAAACTATTTTATCAATTTTGATTTATACGATTTGGTTTGAGAGCATGTAAATGCTCATTTATCCATTTTGCAAACAGGAAAGAAAATTATTAAATGGCAATAATGAGCAGTGAGATTCTATATAGCCGTTTGCCATTACCACCCAGTAATGCATTCTAATGTCTAAAGTGTCCTTTGGTGACAGCTTCGAAGCAGATCACTGGTGCTTGTTAGCATTAAAGTGCTTCCTTTTGAAAATAATTTATTGTACATTTTACATGGCTATACTAGGACATCACACTTTCTTTTTTTGCTGTGTATTGGATGAAGTGTTTAAGGAGGGGACAAATGAGCAATAGAAGTACTGTCAGATTTTAGGCCTTTGTTTTTGGAGTTCTTTGAAAGGGTGAATTTCACAAATATGCAAACTATTAATGGAACTTTGTGTAGTTTAGAAAAAAGAATCATATTATTGGATGTCAGCATCTTCTGTCCTCTCAATTTGCCTGTCTCTATACATTTTCTTTTGTCTAATTGCACAACAATCATAAAGCAATAATGTTTGCAACTTGCAATTCTTATGAAATTGTGACTAAAAGAACAAATGCATGTGCATTAGTATATGCTATTATCCCATTAGGGATGTGAAGAGAAACACACCTTTGAATTTCAAAGACCTTCAACATCAATGCATTAAATTGGAAACAGTCATTTAATGGACAGAGATTGGAGAAGAAAGGGTATATATATTTTTATGTGTTTTCTTTCTTTAAAAATTACTGAAATAGAATACTGTGAGAAAAGTAATCAGTAAGCATTTAAGAACATCTCCAGGCAAAATCTGAAAGCATTAGTTACTACTGCAGAGGTGGAATTTCCACACACAACTATTTCTGGCTGCCTGTTACATTTCTTCTAAGATAGATAGTTCATATAACTGTTTCACATCCTCACAGATGTGAAGACCAATCAATCTTTCTGAGAAACAAAAATTATTAACTTGGTGTGTTTGTTTCAACAGACCAATATATGCTGAAGCCTCAGTAGGCAAAACTCAACCATGGATGGGGGACATCCATTTTCCACAGGGTTACTTTGGGCCAATTTTCTCTTGTTTCACTATTTATTTATTTTTTTACCGATTGATGTTGTAGTCTAGTGTTTAGCTGCTACCTTTTGTCCGATTTTCATAGGTAGGCCTTGACTGTGCAGTTACTTCTGCATGAATGTGTATGCTGTGTGGACATGAACATGCTCTGAAACTAAGTGGGCTTTTATAGTTTCATGAGATCTTTGTCCTGGGATGCATTAAGAAGAATGTGACCAGCAGGTCAAGGGAGGTTCTCCTCCCCTTCTACTCTGCACTGGTGAGGCCTCACCTAGAATACTGTGTCTATTTCTGGGCACTCCAGTTCAAGAAGGACAAAGAGCTACTGGAGAGAGTCCAGTGCAGGGCCACCAAGATTATTAAGGGTGTGGAGCATCTCCCTTATGAGGAGAGGCTGAGAGAGCTGGGGCTCTTTAGCCTGGAGGTGACTGAGGGAGGACCTCATCAGTTTATAAATATATTAAGGGTGAGTGCAGGGAGGATGGAGCCAGACTCTTCTAAGTGTCATACAATGACAGGACAAGAGGCAATGGGAGCAAGTTGGAGCACAAAAGGTTTAGGGTAAACACAAGGAAAAACTTTTTCACAGTGAGGGTGACAGAGCTTTGGAACAGGCTGCCCAGTTGTAGAGTCTCCTTCTCTGGAGACATTCAAGACCCACCTGGATGCATTCCTGGGTGACTTGGTCTAGGTGATCCTGCTCTGGCAGGGAGGTTGGACTAGATTATCTTTCTAGGTCCCTTCCAACCCCTAACATTCTATGATCTATGATTGTATCCCCTGAAAGAGGAAAATTTATAAAAATAATGTTACCAATTGAACTGTGAAAATCTTAAATAGCTGATTCATTACAAGTTCTCCCTTTGCTTTAAGAGCATTTGCTATAAACATTTTTTAGTTCCCCTCTGTGTATGAAGTAACTGGATAACCCCAGAACTATGGTACAAAGACCATTCAGGTCAAGGGATGTCTTTTCATTAACTATTGCAATGGATGCTTTTCAGTTAGGCTCCACTGTGAAACTTGTGGTTCTTCCAGTGTTCAAGGGGTCAACATTTTTTTCAGAAATGGATTTCCATGAAAAAAAATCATTTTTGAAGAGTAATTAATAGTATGGGTTTGCTCAGATGGAGCTGTAGATTGCTCTCTAAGGTCTTAATATAGATGCAATTTTAAAGTGTATTTTTAGGTACGTTTCTTGGAACTGAGCAGACACACAAAAATATGAAAGGGAGGCAGGTAATGTACATTTGAAAGCCAGCAAATGAGTATGCTAAGTGATCATTTTGTCTTAATATAAACCCTATGCTCTATAGAACCCCTTTAGGACATTTATCATGTATGTGGTTAATTCTGGTGTTTTCAAACTTTTATACTGAAGTTTTCCATTCCTGGGCTGAATTCAGGGTACTTTGAGAGATATTGATTAACATTTAAAGACTTTCGTGGAATATTATCTGAATTAAGGGAAAGAAAACAGATATTAGAAATACTGAATATGCTGGAAAGACTATGCACATTCAGTCAGCATGGAGGAAAAAAATGGAAAAAAAATGAAGCTGCAAAAGACTGTACATTTCTTTAATCTAAACCACTTCTATTTCAATGTACAGACGTGCTTCTGATTTTACTTCCCAGTAATACAAATCCAGAATAAGGACAATCAGAAATTTTACACAGAAATCTTACTTCCTAAGGAATTAATATTTTTGCAGGAGGTGGAGGCTAGAAACAAAATTCTAGGAATGTGAAGTAGCCTCTGGAAAGATTCTAGGGCATCCTGAGGAAGCCTACCTTGTCTCAGGGTTTCCTGGTCTTTGCACTTGGGGTAGGTGTGTGTTTCATGGGACAGTGAAAGGATTGCTTACTTCCATACAATAAATCATACTACAAAATACTAAAAACAATTAGTTATGTTTCTGTTTTGTTATTTGACACATTTTGTACCACTGGGGGAAATATTAGTTAAATTTTCAACTCTTCTTTGCATCTAGCACTATGGTTTTTTGTTATGTTTTGTTTTGGTTTGTTTTAAAAAAGAGACCTAAAACGGGATAGTCATATAATCACTTCATGTGGGAGCTTTACTAAAGAAAACAACACTGAACATCATAAGACTCTGAATGAAATAATGAAAATGGACAATGCTGAAATTCATATGGGAGATCACGTGTCTCATTGAAGGACATATATTACAAAATCTTCTATAAATACTGTTTCATTTCCTAACATTTTCTGTTGCTGTTGCTGTCAGTTTTTGGGTTTTAGGTGTTCTTCAGCTTTTATTATTCTGCCTTGGAAGGACAGGGTGGAGAATTGTCCTCACATAAATCACACATGGCTGGATTGATCCCATATTTGAAACTTAGGGATGCTATGTACCTGAAGTGCAAAACTGGGTTAGCTATTCTACCTTGTTGGAGACTGAGTAACAGCTAACCCTAGAAGATCACTGGCACACCACTGCTAATAGTCACAGTCACCAAGCAAGCTTATGGCTACATCCAGACCAGAAAATGAATCGTGCCTAGACAGCCCTCTGGAATTGAGGCCAAGAGCTGCAGAGCCACCCATGTCTGTGGCGTTAGGTTCCAGTTGGAGAGGCCATGTGCAAACCAACACCTGGAACTGTTGGATGGCCCATGCCCCTACTGGGAACAGACCAAGCATGTCTGGAAGCAGACCAGGTGGAAAGCATGGACTGGTGCCATGCCAGAAACCTGTCGCACCACCTAGCAGTGCAGAGAGTCAAGCTTCACTGCCCATTCACTGGTATGGAATCAGCCCACATCACCAGCCTCACTGATTGTTAGTCAGTCCCAACTTGTATATAAGCACACCTTCTTCTTACTTCTCTCAGACCATTTGGCAAATAGACAGAAGTCAAAACTTATGAGAGAAGAGGCATGCATCTTCTCTGGCCCTGAAGAGAGCATTCTGCATGCCTCCTGCCCAGGCCTAGAATAAGGACAATGTCTATTTTGTCTGTCCCTTATACCTGGATGCCAGGTTTGCTTTTAAAGCATTTGCTTTATTTCATTAATTGTGCACATAATTAATATATGTGCATTGATTTGAGAAATGGATTTAATGATGGAGAATGGGAGCTCTGTGTTTCTAAAAAGGCAGGGGAACGTTTGATGGGTTGGATGTGTCAAGCCAGAGAAGTGCTCATTTACCGCAGGGGTTATTGATTCTCCTGGGGTGTTTCTGACTGACGATGGTGTCTTAAAAAGATGAAAATGCTTTGGGTTTAGGATGGGACATATACCAGGGAAAAGATTTATGCAAGGCACCTTCAGTGAAGCAGAAATGCAAAGTAAAAAATTTTTTCATATACTACATGTACCATATAGTGGAACCAAGAAAGCTCATGTTAAATTTCTCATGCTTGTGTGTGCTAGCAAGTCAGTAACTGGTGAAGAAGACCCATATTTTTGGGGGTGAATCTTATGTCTTGATTTGAGTATCCTGATTTCCTTTTCTTTATTGTGAACTCCCACAAAGTTTAGCTTCTTTCTGTGAGAATGCAAAGTAAAAAGAGGGACTGGTACAGAATTTAACTGGGTGGAGAAATAATTTTCTTTGTAAGAAATAATAATCGATTTTAGCAGACAAACTGGGAATGTGTGTGTGTGACGATGTTAATGTGCAAGTGCACATACATATATCTGTATATGTATGTATATACTCATATGTAAATCTAAGAGCATATATAAATATAGAAGTATGTAGAGAGATGTGTGTACTTGTATGTACATATATAATTGTATGTGTGTTTCTTGGATCATTTAAGAAGAGAAATGACATGTCTTTTAGCTGCTGGAGAGATTTTGCTTTCTTGTGGAATGGTAGAGACAGAGAAATGCGTAGTAGCTTTCCTAGTTGCCTTATTTTCAACCCAAGTTGAATTCAGTATTAGTCAGCACTTAGCGTCATTAGAAACGATTGGCAGGGGTACTGCTATCATTCTGCCTCAGGAAGAAAAAAAGGGAAAAAAAAAGAAAAGACAAACGAAAAAGCCTACTGTATTTTGTCAATAACAAGCCATACTTGGCCTTCTTGAAAGAGAAACTACAGTTTCAAATAGCTGGAAATTGAAGTGCCATTTCAGTAAAGGCTGTAAAGGCTGGTGTAAGTAGACAACTTCAGTTTGTAGACCTGTCACTCAGATTGCTTCCATCAAGAGTAAACTCACTCAACGGAACACCTACTAACACAGCAGTATTTTAACTACAAGCTTAGTACAGTGAGGCTTCTCCCTTAGGTAGGGGAACTGCTGCATGCCATGGTTTTTTTGGAAAAGGTTGCTCGCTCGTGTCTAGGTTATTCCCACTCAAAGTCAGTCTGGGGAACTAATGCTAGGAACATGCTTGTCCCAGAATTCAACACTGCCTGTGCAGAGAATAGTTTACCTCTGGAAGATGATTCAGACTGTCCTTGGGCTGAAAGCTTTCTTCTTCACTGATTATAGAGGGCAATGAGTTTGGTAAGCTTCTATTTCAGCTCTTCAATTAGGTATCTAAAGTTATGTTGGATTTATCAGAAGAAAGCAAGACATACAGAACTTGGCAAAATGCTAATGATAAAATATAAAACTTAAAGTTGCAGTGTGCTCTATCTTGAGTTGATCTGTAGATGTTTCTGTAAAACTACAGTGTAGCTATGCTGTCTGAAGCCCATTTTATCCTATGCCTATGAAGATAAAAAATTCAATTCCTTCCTTTCTTTACTGAAATTTCCCCTTATCCCAAATTGACCAATTCTGAATTCAAAGGCTTCTCTACAAGCATCATAAATAAACAACAAGGTAAATGAGGTTTTTGCCCTTCTGTTCAAAACTATCTCATTAAATTCTCTGAAAAACAAAACTGGTCTGTGAATTTGCCTTAAGCAAAGAAAAAGCATAAAACAGACTAACAAAAAAGGGTTTATGTGATACAAGGATTTAAATGTCATTCCTGGCAGGAGCTAAGGACATGTTTGAAAAAGTGTACTAGGAACACACACCTTTATAGTCTGGAAGCCAGCTATATATGAGGACTGACATATTTCATTACACAGTTGTGACAGTTGCCATGTAACTACAACAGAGCTGCTAAGTTACAAGAAGAATTGAGCAATTGCAGGAACTCTGAACACTAGAGCAGTTGTTTTTATTCTACAGTTCTTACTTAGCAAAATGCTTAATTTTAAGATGCCTGAATCTCTGTGAAATAATAAAAATCCATGGTTATAACTTTTATTTTCTCATTCTTATTCACTGTTTCTTAGAAGTCACTCAGAGTATATTTTCAGTCACTGGTCTTGAGACTAAAATGTGTATAAATAATCACTACATCCTAAAAAAGAAAAAAAAATGGAAGCTCATTTTAAAACAGTGTTTTTTGCCTTTTTCACTGAACACAGAATTTGACACTTACTGTAATATTACCCTTCTAGGGTTATAGGGTACAAATACAGCAAGAATACTAGAACTCATTTTGCAGGCTGAGAAACACAAAGGATTTCTCATCTAAAATAGAAGCAGGTGAAATGTTTAAGTTATTTTATTTCTTTTTCTCTGAACCGATAAAGGAAAAAGCTGACATCATGTATGACATATTTTACTGAAAAATATATTATTGTATCTATAAAATCACATGTCCAAAGCAATTATCCGAATCTCTGCTTGCAGCGACCCATAAATAGCTCTATGGCAGGTTGGTAATAACCTTCACCAGACTGACCAAAATTCTGCTGGTCTGATTTCTAGTCCTCTCTGTTTATGTAAAAGTATATTTAACATTTAAATGAACTGCTCTCACACAACTCTCTGCTAACTCTTTCTCCATTGTTCTCAGGGGTCACAACTAAAAATAATTACTTCTGAAGACTAAGTTTTTTCCTGTGATGAGTTAAACCTAAAAACAAACCCCAAAGAGCAGTACAATCCCCTCAGGACAGCATTATTCAGTTTTAAATTGCTCCCACTAGCAGACTTAGAATTTTACACATATGCAGAATTGCTTTTATAATAAAAAACAAATGTTCTATAAGTGACAGTGTCATGGGAATATCAACAGCACTGACATAAGTCTAGGAAATTCTGCAAGAGAAGCAAGCTTTCCTTGAGCTCCTCTTACTTCTTTTTTCTTTTCGCGTAGCTTCCTGAGTCACCACCAGTTATCAACTTGGCTTTATTTTTCAACATCCATTGTCTGATGTTACTTAATTGCCTTCAGCTTCTTTAAATGTTTGTTTACCTGTAATGAGAGTTCAGCTCTCTTAATGTGCCACTGCTCATATCACTGCATTTAATCTTGTGTATTCTTAAAGTCTGTGATCAGACCTATATGCTTTCAAAAAGGACATTTCCATTTTTCATTTTGACATTTATGACCTGTTCTGTTTTTCTGTCAATGTTTGATGCATCTATAAGGTGTTCTTTCGATAATCACAAATTAAGTATCACTAAAAAGATTATATTCCTCTCTCAGAAAGGTATTGTTTTCCAAAAGAGACTAAAATTAAAACCACAGTGATCTTGTCCCAATCCCTTGTGTTGCTGGTTTTTAAACAATGTGAAATGTAAAAAGTGAGCAAAGCCTTAAAGAGAAAAAAGACATATAAACAAGCAGAGAAGGAATGAATCAAGTATATTGATTTATTTCCAAAGACCTTCTTCTGTAGTCAGACAAATATGAAGAAATATATTAGTTAATTTCCAGGTTAAAAAAAATATTTAAAAAAAATATCCTAGGTACATGGGGGGAAAATGCACTTAATTCTGGTATGTGGCAGGAAGTAGTGTAAAGCATTCTCATGGACAAAGCAGGTGACACAACATGTTTGTGAGATTTTAAAGATGCTGCCTCTTGTAATAGGGAAGTTGGCTTCAAGATATTTACACAAGCTTTCTCAGATTTAGAACTGGAAAATTAAATGTAAATTGTGTGCCCGCTACAGATAAAGTTACAATTCTTGCTGCTTTATCTGTGGCCAGGAGTGCTGACTGTGCAGGTTTGTACGTTGCAAAGGCTCACTCAGAAATGCACGGGGCACTTTGCTCCTTCCCTTTCTTTAATTTCTTTACTTTGCGTTGTTGAGAGGGTTAGAGCAGATTTTTGGTTCACATAAAAGTGTACAGTGTTAACTAGGTGACATATGGGTGGATGAAACATTACTGATTGTCCACTGCAGCCAGGGAGGCCGAGTTTCCATAGAGATAAGAAGGAAAAGTGCTCCATGCAACCTAATTGGTATGCATCTCCAGATCAGGTTCATTGTGCTTTTGCTAATGACAGGGTTGTCTCAGTAATAAGGATGGTGCACTGGAGAAATTTGCTGCCTTGGTATATTTTTCCCTGGCAGAAAACTACTTAGAGACTGTAGTCAGTAAGAAGAGTGACTGGCAGGCTGAAGGGGCTGCTTAGCAGCATATGGGGGAAGGCTGGCGCTCTGTGCCACATGCATATGGCTGCCATTAAACTCCAGCTTTGCGCTTTGTGTATTTCTGGTCCCATGCCAGTAAGCCCACCTGCTGCAAGAATACTTGTAAAGCACAACTCAAAAGTGATTGAAAAGCTACTAGAATAAACTGTAATAACACAGTGCTTCACAGATGGGACATAATTGCAAGCTAAAGTGTACAGCCTCTGCAGTAATGAAAACACGAGCCATTAAATTAAAATCATAAGGGAAAAAACTATAAAAGTCTGTTGAATTTTTTTTTTTTAGTTTTATTGCAAAACTTCAATTTTCTTGCCCTCATTAATCAAATACCATAAAACTACAGTGCTACTTTGTCTGAGTGAAGATTCAGGCAATTAAAATTATGAATGTAGATTAAAATGATATAACTTTTGATATTAATTACTTGGATAACTTGAGCTTTGGGCAGTGTTAGGAATGGAAAACTGACATGAATATATCAATTTGCAGATTAAGGTATGGTTAGGACTTTGCACTTAGAATTCACTTGTAAAAAAGTTGGTTTGCAGGATAAAAGTGCCAGTATAGATTTTGTTTCAATAATATATTCTTTTCGCCCTTTAAATAATACTAATTAGATTTTTCTAAAAAAAAATAAAAAAATAAAAAATTCAAAAAAACAGACTTTAAAACAGTGTAAACACACAAAACTACTTGAGCAATATCAAAGCAGTTTTAATTAGTGGTAGTGTGGTAATAATGAAATCACTAATCTGACATGTAATTAGTTGTACGGTGTGTATGAGTGTTCTGTGAAGCTGAATGGGCTCAGCAGGGCCCTAATACATTCTGGCCTCTCAAGGCGTTCTCTAGTGGAGAGAGGCCTGACAGAGCCATCTTTGTTCTGTTCCCTTTCTGTGGGTGGGCGATGCAAGGAGAAAGAAACATTTGTTTCACAGTAGTCACCGAAGTAAACAGGCTCTAAAAGCCTTTTTCATTTTTAATTATGCATTTCTTCAGCACCCGTCATAGTAAAGTCCATAGGACAGGTTTTAAGCAAGGCAAATAACGCCTGAACGGTTAAATATATATATATAAATGTCTATTTAAGGGAAAATTAATAAATCTAACAATTTAGTTCATCTTCACAAGAGGGTCTTTCCTCCCTTTAAAAGGATGAGCTCTCTCCTAAATGTGCCATTTATGCACAATTTATGCAGGAGTTGCACTTGATCTAGCAAAGACTTTGGCAAACACTAGAGGTGCTAATGAGCTACCCATAAATATCTGATTCCTTCTTTTTTCTCCCCTGGAACTGGCTTCAGAAAAAAAACAAAACCCAACCCTCTGAAAACATAACATCCGTTCATTAGCTGCTTGAGAACTCATAGCAATATCAGATGACTGGCATTTCTTAATATACTACTGTTCAAAATAAATGTCTTTTTCTCTAAGACTTGCCAAGAGTAAGGTCTCTTGGCAGCCTTCATATTTCTGCAAGTCTTCCTAGAAGTAAGATATATCTATACCGTAGAGAAGATGGACAATAATTCAAGTACAGTATGGACAGCTAAAAGAAAATGTCCAGCTTTATTTGTTTTCATGGAATTTATTTTTCTTCTTAGTCAGGCAAGGCAACCAGGCGTCTTTTCTCTAAATGAGATCAGTTTGCACTTGAGTAAACAGAACATAGTGTGTTTTGCTCACACTTGGTAAATTTAAATCTTGCTTGAGTGATTAGAGTCCAATTATAGACAAGCAGCAATATCCAGGTGCAGACAAATAAACAGTGAAGGCAAAGTGCTTATAATCAGTTGCTGGTTATTATTTCTGCAAGTCAGACTGTAATGCTAGTGTTTATTACACAATACAGGTATCTTCCCTGAGTCAGATAATTTAATCATTACTCTCCCACTGGTGCTTCAATGTTTGTATTTTATCAATATTTTTAGTAATAACTATCCTTATTAACCTTTTACTGTGGTTTTAAAACCACCTAGGTCCTTTCTCCTCACTTAGGACTGTTGCTCTGAGGTGGTGTCTGTACATCATAAGAGAGAGATGTAACAGGTAGTGAGAAGTCATTTGGAAAACTTGTCCAACTGGGCTGGCCATTTACTCCAAGCATCATATGAGATCATCAGGGACATTTGAACAGGAAATTTTCTATAGAGACATAGCTTTTATTTTCTTTAACAAGCTCATTAGCAGTAGAATTAGAGTAATGCCTAACTTTTTGCAGTTAATTTTGCAAACTCCATCTATTTTTCAAACATTGGCCTCAGTATTATGGGCTGGGAATCAGTAGAGATATCTATAGATAAAATACAATTTTTTTCCAAAATGTTTTTATGCTCCTTCCTTTTCATGCCTGTCCTCATTCATGGCAGGTTTTACTTGTATATAGGAGAGAGCAACAGTGGCAGCCTCTGCACTGAGAAAAGGCTAGATGTTTGTGCTTTTCTGTCTCAGATTAAAGCCAGTTAAAGTGGAGTGACATCAACACAGTGCATCAATAGTGCTGGCCCCAGGTAGCTGCCACATTGCAGCTGCAAAAAGACAAACTCTGAATGATAGTGTTGTCTGTTGAGGATGTATACGTATTAATTATTTTTTTCACCTGACAAATGTGACCTTCTCATTTTATAGGCTTTAGTTGTTGAGCTGTTAAAAACCTACTCATCTGAAGTCAGTGAAACACAGGTGGGCACAATGTTTTTCAGACCTTTTCAAACACATTTACTTTAGAACCTCAGAAAGCTGGGCTCCACAGCTGTGCTACAAAATGCTCTGTCTGGACAGGGAAAGGTATTCACCACCCATTTTTATTGAGATCCTGCCAGTCCTGGCATGGCACACTGTTTGCTATGACTAAAGCTAACAGAATTTGGCACTTTGTTAAGGTCTCCTATCTGAAAAAGAAAAAAGAGTAAAGTGCAGGGTTGATGGAAAATAACAGCTTCTTTATAATGAAATAGTGAAAAAAATATGAATGAACCATCAAGTTCTACTATAAATTGTATTATATAATCTCCACAATTATTTGTTCATCTTTTGTTGAAAGAACCTACAGGGCAATGCTTAGGCCCCTAAGATGTTTAGGAAGTTCTTTCTATCCCAAATACAATGGGACTAAGAAGATCCAATAGCACTTCACAGGATAGCAATCAGCAGTTACTAGACCAGGTTCATAATCATAGAATCATAGAATGGCCTAGGTTGGAAGGAACCTTAGAGATCATCTAGTCCAACCTCCCTGTCATGGGCAGGGACACCTCTCAACGAAATCATGCTACTCAAGGCACTGTCTAGCTTGGCCTTGAACACCTCCAGGGATGTCTAATTTCTGAGAACCCAGGAGTGATGACCAAGACACAATTCCTTGGTTATTTGCCCTGTATCCCCAAACTGACAGCTTGCCTTGGGGAAGCTAATGGGATAACTCCCAGCTCAAAATTTACTTTCCCAGTCAACAAGGAAAAGCCACATTTCGGCTCCTTATCTATTTTTGTATAAGCTGACAGAGATGGACAAAAATATTTTTTCCATCCTATGAAAATTTTCCAAACTAAAATAATTCCCATTCCATTCTCATCTTAAAAGAGTTGATATTTTCTGTTTTAAAAACTTATACAGACAATATTTTCAATTCAATGTATTAAAATGTTTGCTCCAATAATTTAATATGATTTGACCTTCACCTTTTGGTCTTGTTCTCTTTTAACATCTATATAATAAAAACAAGATATAGTTGTATTATATAGTACTGTACATATGCTACTTACGAAATTGCATACACAACTAGGTACAATGACATTTCAAGAGGGAAAGTAATTTTCTCCCAGGAAAATGGCTAAGTTTTTATCAAACATTTTCAAACGAATTTGCAAACTTTTTTTTTTTTTTAATTGGGAAATGCTTCTGAATCTATTTTTTGTCAAAGACAGTTTTGACTTTGCCAAAAAATTCCCAGCTAATTCTAGCAAGCATGTGGAAGAAAATCGCTGGTACAGAAGTGTGCAGTCTGAGCATGATAATCTGGAAGAAGCAAAACCATAGAATGATGAATTGACTTGGCCCTAGTCTCAACAGAAAGATTTTGGCAGATCTCATCATAATATAGAGGGATGTAACCAAGAATTTAATAAAGTCCCTGAGAATTTTGTCTCTGAAATCCTTGGGATCATGATTTTTTTCACTACTCCTGTCACTCTTGCTCCCAAACCTTGATAAAACAATCAAGCTGTAAAGGAAGCAGGCACATAATTTAAAAAAATCTTGGACCCTGTCCTGTCTGCTCCTCCCCGCAGGTGCGGTCTTTCACTTTCTGTACCCCCCAGTGCAACACACAAGTTCTAGCA